>SRHC01003409.1:0-15836 GCA_004794325.1 Pomacea maculata | reverse complement strand
TACCGAGAGAATCGACTCCTCAAGAGGTTCATGAAACACTGAACCGTAAAATCAACGAAATGAGTGATGAAATCAGAGAGTTGCGACAATGTTTACAGAACTTTAAAGAAAATACTGAACGTGATGAATGCAGACTGCAGGGAGAACTCAGAGACCGGGACAAAGAGATTATTGGGCTTAAAGATGAGACAGAGGTTTGGCGAAAAGAAAGAGATGAATTGTGTAAACAACAGTGGGTGACAGTTGGTGACTTTGCAGAAAAGGTTCGTGAACTGGAATTAGGTCATAAGAAACAGTCTAATGACCTACAGAAAGACTTGGCAGAAATCAAATTCTTCAAGGAGCGTGAAGAAAGCATGAAGAAAGAACTTGAGAACACTGTAACAAAAGAGAAATATCTGGACAAGGAGATATCGGCCAATGGTGAGACTAACAGGGCGGTGGAACGATTAACAAGACTAAAAAGAGAACCCGAACAAATCTACAAAGACAAGAGAAAGACTACAAAAGTGTATCTGGACTCGAGACATCAGATGTCGAGTGAAGTAGAGGAAAAGATGACAGACGCTGGCATCGTGACCAAAGAGTTTGAGGTTCATCAGACCTTCAAAGAACTCAAGACAGATCTGGGAAAAGCCAAGAAGAGACGACCATTTTCAGAGGACTATTATGGGACAACTTTCAAAGAATTAGGATAACTGCTGCTAAGTTTTGATCCGGAGGACAAGGACAAGAAAGAAGAAGAATGTGAGAGTATTCAAGAACAGAAAAAAAGAACTATCAAACTAATCTTTACATGACTCTATAAGGATAGAATACAAGCCTTCTATGACTGTTGATTTTTAAAAGGGACGTGTCATGAGAAAAAGGATATTGTTATTTAATGTAAAATCAGAAAAAGAGTGACTACGAACATTAACATTGGGAATAGTATAGTGTTTGTTATGTAACCTAGCTTTACGGACAATGAAAAAAAAATTTAGGAAAATTTTTTTTCAATGGAAGGGGGAAGAAATGTCATGGATCTAGTCAGAGTGCTAGGACTGGGCGCGTGTGTAGATGAAAGCGTGCGAATGATGGACGTTCTCTAAATAGAACGTGACAAATGACGTATAGTGACGTCAAAAAGAAAGAGTGAGGTAAGCGGGAGAGGATCGTTGAGAAGGGATATGGAAGCAGAAGGACGTGAGAGGACATTTTTAGAAGAAAAGGACGTTAGAGAGTAGATAGAAGAGGAAGAACGATAGCGAGTGGAAGAAGAAGAAAGTAGTGAGCGGAAAGGGAGACGTGAACGTATGTGCCAAGACAGTGAGTTTATAGCGTGTGAGGTGTTCGTTGTACTTTGTAGAAGTGGAGATTGAAGGATAAACTGTGGTGTTAGAGACCGTTTTGCTTTTATAGTTAGGATCTTTTTTTTTGGTTGGTAATTTTGATCAATAAACAGACAGACTCGTACAGGCGAGTCATTCTTCAATTGGAACGAAAGAACGCGCAATTGTCCGACCCGCTGGTGAGTTGGAGAGAGCGAGAAACGATAGGCACCGGCGGCGTCGTGACAACTTATCAGGATAACAATAGATACAGATAGAAAGAGACCTGTATACCTCACCAAAAGGTGTATTTGTATAAACTTTTAAAAGAATCAGCAGCTTGATTACATTACAATATGGATGCACTTATTATTCGCAAATATGTAAAGATGTTTTTCGTCTTTTCTATGCTTTATATTCACCAACTTCAGGTGAAACTGAAAATAGTAACAGACGACAAGGGTCGTGACGTCAGTAGTAAAAAGTATTGAGGTAAGTATACAGTTGTAGTCCGCTCTGTGACTGTACTGGTCACTGGGGAAGGTAGTATATGGAGAGACGTGGCACCTGATAAGACTCACCCTTCACGACTATTAAGAGCGATAGTAAAAATGATGCCAATGACAACGACAGTGATGATTATGATCCAGCACACACAATTATTTACATACTAGAGGAAATTGTATACCTTAGACGCACTTCTAAAATAACTTATATTTTAATCCTAAATTATGTGTTGTACCTTTTATGCATCAGCTGCGCCCCCAGCACAAAATTTTACTATCTAATTTTTCACAGATTGAGTCTAATGTCACCAAAGCTCTCAAATTCCTCAAAGTCGGGAGTCGTGTTGGACTGTTGGTGGACTCATCAAACAACCTTCACTTTTACGCCGATGGACAGGACCAGGGTGTTGCAGCAAAAAATGTTCCTCAGCCCTGTTTCGCCTTCTTTGACCTTCGCTACAATGTCAATCAGGTGTGAAGCTTTGGTACACGATAGCGCAGTTTGAGTTGTGCCACAGACTTTAAATGTGTTTTCCACTAAGATTTCTTCTTGGTTTCCACAAATCGCTTGCTGACGAATAACTAAGACAACAAAACATTGTATTCTGATGTCGTCATTACTTTATTTTCGAGTTAAAAGATTTATCGAAATATATATAGTTATAGTGGTAGTACGATGTTTTTTCCAGCTTGACTATGATGTGGAAGATATTTTGTAAGACATTTATAATATTTATATAAAATTTTTATAACTAATATTACTGCTTAATCATCTGTCTAGCACTTGATATATTCTTCTCATTGTTGCTCAGGTGACAGCCCTTCCCACTTCTGAGAGGACATGAAGAACACGTGATAATAAACAGGGAGAAACAATAACAACGGTGATAACACTTATGTCATCTACGACGACATCGAGTCTGGCAATGATTTTATTAGTTAACTGTACCCTGTGCTGCTGTTTGTTAAATAATTGATGTAAAGAACTTACAAAAACAAATAACACAAATCGATGTATTGCTCTGCACACTACCTAACCTACTAAAACAGTAAACGTTGTGTTAGCTGATATACCGCTCACATTTTCTTAATTTTTTCTACAGTAGTTACTAACTTCTATTGTGTGACTCGCTATAGCAAGAAAGGTCAAGCTACATTTACAAGACTTTATCATAAGTAGAGACTATTTACATTTGTGTTCTTCAAGCTGTTGCTTGTCGTGTACTTTTACAATAGTTGGTTTAATTCAAATATCTTATGTATTCATTAAGTTTTAATTTACCAAGTCATACGTCATTGGTTGTATGGTTATTGTTTTTTCTATACCTATAGACTATATTTTGTACTTTTGTTTCGATGAGACCTTTGAGCCCATGTTGATGAAAACATATGAACAGTTTTATAACATATGCTTGTTACGGACCGTCCAGAGACAAACGCATTCTTTCCACAAAAGATATAACAAGATCGCTTAAGGGTGGGCGTCCCTCCTTGGAGGCACCAATAATTATTGGGTACAAACAAATAAGTAAACTATGTGTCAATAATCAATGTACCACTCCTATTTTCGTCATACAAGATATAGTACCGGTATAGTACATCAATAATCCAACTCACTAATAGAGACGACGATGAAGCTGGTTCACACAAATAAAGTAATGTCACTTGTAAGGTATTCAGCTGTCGCCGGTGCTGTATTAACTTGACGAAATTCCAACGTTATTATCTACAGCATTATAATAGTAAATGTACGTTGTTGACAAAATCCATACGTTATTATATCCTAGTAACTTAATCCCCCCCCCCCCCCCCAAGTCCTCTGTCCTTATGTGTAAACACCAATCTTCTTTCATATAATTCGATTTATCATTAAAAAGAGTGTTTTACAATACCGAAAGGTCACTGGCAGAAAGTCTCTGTCCTGCGCATGCGTTTGTTCCCCAGGTGGTTGGCGGAATGAGGGTAGGTGAGTTGGAGGCTGAGAGAAGCCTCCCCTCTACTGGCGGTTTAAACTCGGGCTGCTCTGGTCCTCTCCCTCCCTGGTGACGGATGGTGGTTGGTGCGCAAGCGTAAAGAAAGACAGAGTAGCCTCCCCCCTTGCTCACACAAAGTTGTCTGCTCCTGGTCCGTCGGTTGCTCGCCTACGCCAGTGTGCGGTGTCAAACCCACAGAGCTCTCACGGCGAGGACGCGGACTACAGAAAACACGACCAGTGATGTACATCCAGCGTATTACATCCACAGTAATACGTCCACAAAGCTCGCAGCAGCAGCGAGTCGGTGAAGAAAAACCACAAATCCACCAAGTTATGATCAGCCGCTCACTGGTCGCTTACCGTCAGGCTTCTTGACGTTTTTCTCCCCTATATTTGTCGTCACCTTTTTGCGTCACATTACATTGACGTCACAGCTGATGTCATTAGCTCAAGGACTTCCCAAATAACATCCAGCCCACTACCCTAGATCAGACCGACCACGGTTGTCTACCTTCCCGCCATACCCCATCTACTAGTACTTATCCGTTACAATGCTACCAGACCACAGTTTAATGTAGGTTGTGTAAGTGTCAATGTACTAAAGTTCTTCAGCCTTTGGACGTTGGAGACTCATTGTAACAGTGTCAACCCCGCCTAACCTTTTTCTGTTTTACGGACACTGATGAGTAAAATCTTTCATCAGTTCATAGACGTTATACCCTATAATTATGTCCTCTTACTTGCTCCATTGTCTTTTCTAGCTAATGGAATAAATGGAATAAATGTATAAACAATAAAAGTGAATAAATACTGTAAATAGAGAGGCAATGCGGTGCGCGTGGTAAGGTGTCATTTAAACTTTTACATAGATACACCAAATTCAGGTTCTCACTACATTGACATAAAAATTATGTTATTGTCAAAATTGTTTGACATTTTTTCTAACTGTTTTGTAAATACGTTTATTTGCGATATCTAGATTTTCCATTTTAAAATGTTATTGTTGAGAAGAAACAGAAGGAACAAATGTGGAGAAGGTCGTCATTGGCGAGACCATCCTGTATTCACTTGCACTTAAAGGTGAAGTGTGCTGAAAGGTTATTCTTGTTGTTGAGTTTATGTGAAGTGGTCTGAATACACCTGTGCTTGTCACACTGGAACTTACTTAGGAAAATAGCTTTATGACACTATATTCATCTCGAATTCTCATTTTGTTTCTACAATTGACATATACCTGGGGAACAAAAGTATTGAGTGAACAACGCTTCAGTTTACAGTTTTATAAACAGGACTGTTAGCAGCATTACTTCATTAGTACATGTTAAACATGAAATTTAATAAGGTAGAGAAAACTGCCACAAGTTTCATTACTTTGATTGGTTTATTTACTCTATATCAGCTGACGAATTTGGTAATAAAATTGAGCAGAATGACACGTGATGAGTTTTCGGATATACCTTCCACATTATCATTCGTCGTAGCAGCAATCAACTAATTAATTTCTTTTTAGCCTTGGCTGCGATATTGATGTGTAGAAAAAAGATATAAGAAATGTCGGAGGATGAAGAGTGATTTTCGTGTGTGAATGGGTAAACGACCTCTCACAGTACGACAGTTGCGTAACGGACATTTGCCATAATAAATCACAGTAGCCACAGTGAATACGATTGAAATTCATTACACTGAAGTTATTATTAGCCACCTGTCTGATTGTCTGCTACAAAACACGCGTTAACAGTGTAATAGCAATTTGTGATCCTGCTTTGCTGCCAAGATTCATCCCCGTGCTGTGTTCCTAAAACTTCTCGTTATACGGTTATCAAGATACACGTCAGTGTTTGCAGTCAATCATCTTATAAAATAGGATGCATTTGGTATGGTTAATGTGTCTGCAATATAACAGAGAAGTGAAGTTTGAAAAAAAAATCTTAAACGGGAATTCCCGCTCGACTAGAGGAGCTCTGTAACTGTCACGTGACCAGTGTTCGTGGCGCTCACCCGGACGTAACGATAGTTTCACAATATTCGAGAAAAGATTTCTTGACTTCTGAGTCTCCACATGTGATCAGCACTACTCAAGCGTGACCTAGCCTGTTACACTGAAAGACTCTATGTAATATAAACACGTTGATACCATCTGACGTGTGAACATTTACCGAACTCCGTCAGTGTGTTGTCAACCGCCAATTACAGGTGAGTATTGCATTACACAAGTGGGTCAGGTGTTGTGACATTCATTGCTGCAGGTGTTTACTTTAATTTATATTTGTATACACATGTTTATGCGTACAAGAGCCTTGTTTAAACGTCTCATACAGTATAAAGGTTATAATTTATTTTTTAATACAATCTACTTTCGGTTTTATGCTGTCTTTTAGGTAGATACCTCTAGTATCATGTTACTTCTTATGATTTTTAATAGAAGTAATAAAGCTAATGGTGATGATATTTTCAATGAAGGAAAAGGTTAAGCTTTATTTCAGAGTACTATAAAAATCCCATTTACTTTTGCTTTTTCGGTTTATTTAAAGGTGTATAGTTTTTACGTCAGTTCGTTAAGTCCTTGTTACTCATCGATGAGCATAGGGTCGCAACAACACCTCGCTAGTGGACTCGGTATAGGGCAGCCCCCTTCAGTTGGGCCCATGTGGTTCCTATGTCCTTTGTCTCACTCTCTACTGTTCTTTTCAAAGTCTGCTCTGATCTCCCGACTCTCCTCTTCCCCTTAGAGTTCCAGTCAAATGGTTGCTTAGCATTGTTGTCAGCTGGTTTGTGCAGGGTGTGTTCTATTTGTGCTTTTTGATCTCTCGGCTAGTGGCAGTCTGGTTGGTTCTTCTGCACAGGCTGCTTTGGGAGATCTTATCCGCCGATGCTATTACCAGAATAAGGCGTAGGGATGGGTAAGGGTCTGGAGCTTGTTGTTGATGAGTAACATATCGACAAACTTAACAGCAAAAATAGATTGTCACTGATTGCAACATGAAAAACTGAACCATTAACGACGAGAAAAAAAAGAAATAAACATGAATAGAGAAAAATAGATACAGCCAGAAGCAAAGGTGTTAGCAATTTCTTAGTTTGTTGTGATTAACCACTAATTTTTTTCTTTTTTATAGATTAAAACAAGAGGTTAAAATAGTGTTGTTTTTATTCCAGACTAGTCTTTAGCTATGGCGGCAGTAGTCCAAATGCATGAAAGAGAGTGTGCTGTGTGCACTAATGACTTCACCACTCCAAAGATTCTACCCTGTGGTCATCTCCTGTGTCGACAATGTGTCATTTCCTGGATGGATTCAAAATCTCACGCTGGTTGTCCTCTGTGTACCTGTCCTATAGTGGAACATCAAGGTAATTCATCTCAAATCGCAGCTGATGTTGTTGAAGCCCTGCCTACAGACTATGTGCTGGAAGCCATAGTAGAAAGTGCGAGTGTACTGGTGAAGGATGGCATGTGCACTGTATGTGATGACCTCAAAGCTGAATACATATGTATACAATGTGTGGAAAAAATGTGTCAATCGTGTACTAAGATACACAAGAAGATGGTAGCGACCCGTAGTCACGATGTGGAGAGTGTCAGCACTGTGACACCTGAACGTCTGGCTGCCAGCCGCCCTGCACTGTGTGCTGACCACGTCACAGAGAAGGCGGAGTTTTTTTGTGTTGACCACAACATTGCTATCTGTACGCCATGTTTTTCTAACAAACACAGTACCTGCCTTGATGTCAAGTCTCTGGATGAAAAAATGAAGTCAGCTGAAGACGCACTTGGTTTATTGAGAGAAAAATTGCTTACAGCAGAGGACAACCTGAAGCAAGTAATAGACAACCTAAATATACGCGTGCAAACAGCGGATGTCACTGAACAACAAAACATGGCGCTGGTGGACAAGACATGTGATCGACTTCAGAAGATGGTGGACGAGTGTCGCAAACAGGTGAAGAAACTAATTAGTGATTCTGTTTCAAAGTTCAAGAAATCCTTGTGTGACGTCAAAAGCGAGCTGGACAAACGTTTAGGGAAAGTGACGTCACACAAACATCTCGTGACTCGAGCCACAACAGTCAGACCGCGTCCCGCGCTGATACACGCAGCACAGACTCTGACAGACAGGGTCAACAGCCTTGACCTCAGTGATGACCTGGAAGCAGAGCCTTGGGTGAATCCATCGCCAGAGATAACGAAATATTGTGACGATGTGGTGAAAGAAATAGGCGATGAGCTAAAGAGCATCAACCGAGAGATTGTTGTTGTTGAAGTAAGCAGTCTTTTTAATTTGTCTCGCGTGCAGCACCATCTAATATAAATTTTCTGCATTCATACTGAAATCATTTTTTTTTTTGATATTTTAAAACAATAACAGTCTTGCTAATGTTAACGACTTTTGATCCCAAGTGCTAAAGTATTTACCTACAATATCATATCTATTAATAGTCTTTTATGAACATGTTTATCTTTTTTACATTTGATATCACAGGCACCAGTCCTTGTGTTCCACCAAAACTGCAGAACCAACATTCTTCTGACGAACTTTAGAAAGACCGCACGAATAGTTCAGCCTGACAGCAAAGGTGTGATCATGTCACGTGACGCCTTGGCTGTGAACGTCTTGTATGAAGTAAGTTGTATGATAGAGTAATGATAATAATAAATATGATATTAATTACAATAGCAAGTCATGATGGAGCGGTTTGAGTGGACGTGACAGTTGTGATGTTGGAAGTAAAAGGACAGGTAGCGGTACAAGTAGTTTAGGAGTTGAGGCTTAGACGCTAGTTGAGGTTGTGGTCACGGCAATGGCGGTGATGGATATTTTTGTTGTAGCAGTAATTGAGTAATAAAGTTACAAAACTGGGATAAAATGTTTGTATCTTTATAAGGACTAAAATCCCGAGGGGAAACTGGATTAGAGACGACAGTGTTAAAGCAGTTGTTTACAAAGGATCAGTAGAAACTGCGTTTGGCAAGCAGCGACCAAAGTCAAACCACGAACTTGTATTACTGGACTGCTTGCAGACGAGTTTTTCCAGTTAACTCTCTAAACGAGACATTAGGCTACAAAAAATATGTTAAATATTTTCTTATTCACGTCTACAATAGTCACAAAAATCATCCATTTCTAAACCCCTATTAAATAAAATTATTTTTAATGCACGCCTGGAAATGAAAGAAGAAAAATTGTAAAACAGTGGCTACCTTCTACATAACTTGTCGACCAGAACTGAAGCAGTGACTAGACTTTTATGCATACAACGGTAGGAATGGCTTAAGAATAGAATGTGTTAAGCCTACAATATGTTTAATATTCTTGTGGAAAATAAATGTTTATATATTAAGAAATTTTTTTTAAATATATGCTTTCTGCTGAACTTGACTAAACCGGAAGCTTTGTACACACCTGCCTCATTTTAGAAGTTAACTGGACAAAGATCGTCGGCCAGAAGTGCAATAATACAAGTTTGTGATTAGAGGGAAACTTAACCTCTAGATTATGTTTTGTTAGCGATTGTAGTGGAGTTCACTTATCCTGTCACAATGATGTTTACACAGGTCAGAATAGACGAAATGAATACGTCAGCCGGAAAGAGTTTAGTGCTTGGTGTGACGAGAGTCCTTGCTACACAGCTCACTGTGTTGTCTGAACACCTGAAAGATTACATCTTTCTTAGGCAAGATGGAGTGTGCGACAAGGAGATCTTTGTGAGTTTCCATAGTTACAGTTGCGAGCGAATATTGTCGGTTGGTGCGACTGGACGTGTGAAGAAAGAAAAGTAATCCATATGAACTTGTTTGTGAGATCAGCATTTTAACAGACATGTGATGATAAATAATTTGATTAATGTCAGTGCAAAAAATTTCGATGATCTCTCTCCCCATTACAAGATATACATCTACAAAATCAGCATGCGCAAAAAGAAATTAAATTCTTGATTTTGCGATTTTACATTTTTTTAAATATGTAGTCCCCTACAATTTAACAAAAATTGTTATTTTATTTTTTAGTTTTGACCTTCGTTTTACAGATGTCTATTCTTGCCCATAATCAAGCGTTAAGTTGGTACAACCCAGCAATAGTGGAAGGGATAAAAATTTGACATGACTGCACTGAAATAAAGTCTGAAATATATCTCTTACAAAGTAATTCCCTCTACTTAACACTACTCTAAATCTACACCAACATATTATGGTCAGACCCGCCATACACACTACTGCACTCATTTCATCCCGTAACTGGTAGCAGTCGTAGGGAAGACATGATGAAGGGAAGCAGGTCTGGTCTTGCTCCCGTTCTAGGTGTAAGTCGATAGTCACACAACTATCGTTTGTTTGTTTGTTTGTTTGTTTGTTTGTTTGTTTGTTTGTTTGTTTGTTTGTTTGTGACGGCAACGACAGCCTTTCACATGACCATCGGCAAGGTGTCATGTCCCGCGACTTGTGTTTTTGTTGTTTGTCGGTAGAAGGCAGAGAGCCCTGGAGACTACCACACTGTAGGCTGCGTGTGAAGTTGTTTGTCTGTTTTCTCTGTGGAAGATCGGAGGGAGTCTAGTGAAACAGTTTATTTCAAAAGCTTGGTTCCCGTTACCAACGCACATCAGAGAGTTCCAATTATACAAAATATTCAGTTTCTGTTTTCAAATAACATTTTATCGATATCTCTCTCTCTACTTTTATCTATCCACCCTTCCGCTGTTTACTCTATTTTGTGTCAAAGTTCACAAATTCCTGCGGTTACACCCAACTTTGAAAAAAACTCCATCTGCTATTGATAAATCTTTGTTTCAAAGCAATATTTATATGTTCAACTAGTTCTAAGACACTTACAGATGCTAAGCATGTGTAGAGGGCCGGTAGGCCAGCGTTGTTGCTAGTTTTGGCGGGATCTGCTAGGGCATGGTGAGAGATGGCAAATAGCGGTGATTGGCTAGGGTAAAACGGCGTATTGTCCCGACCGTATCAGAGCGTCGCAAAGTTTACCCCTTCCCAAGGGCAGAGCTGAGACGAAAGGACAGACAAGCGGCCCGGTGGCGCAACGGTTAGCGCCTGTCACCAATACAGTGAAGGTTGGCTGCCCAGAGTTCATTTCTCGTCTCGGGCACGCTGTTCTTTCTCTGCACGTGGCATCTGTCTACAGGGCTGGCTGCTTGCCGTGATATAGCCATAGTTGCTAGCACGGCGTAAACCCCCCCCCCCCCCACAGTGCGAAATCGCCGCAAGGTGGAAGCACTTTCCTACTAAACAACAACAACGAAAGGACAGATCAGAGTCGGCGGAGGAGACAGCGCGCACAGCTACACGACGAAGAAGAGACAGCTCCGACCTCTAGCGCCTCGGGCGATTGACGCAGCCGTCACCATCGTACAAGAAATAAAAGGGTCGCACACCTGCTGACTGTTCCTGCCTTTTTGGTTCGAGTGTTGAACTGTCGTTGTCACCATACAACCCCACCTTACCACTCGGTTACACATGTAGTAAGAATAGTAATTAATGGATATTTTATGTATCTATGGTTATATGGATTTAAACATACATGCATATTATATGCGTACTTATGAGGATAACAATAGAAACAGGTAGAAAAACACCTGTATGCCTCACCAAAAGGTGTATTTGTGCAAACTTTTACACGAATCACCAGCTTGATTACATTACAATCTGGATTCAGTTATTATTCACAAATATGTAAAGATATTTTTCGCCCTTTCTATGCTTTATATTCACCATCTTGAGGCGAAACTAAAAATAGTAAGAGAGCATAAGGGTCGTGAGGTTAGTGTAAACTTTTAATACGAACTTTACACAGAAATGCCTTCTTTTTTCTTTTATTTTCTTGACAAAATATCGGTTATTATAGGTTTCCTACCTGGGCTTTCTCAGAAAATATCAGTACAAGGCTTATCATTTAATAAAAATTGCACAACAGTTTTAAACCATAATTATTTGTTTTAAATAATGCTGACACCAAAATGTTTTATACAACATTAGCATCAGACATGTTTATGTCCCTAATTCATTCAGAGACCGCGGTGTGAATGATTTTTTTCAGAAAATGGGAAAGCCAAATTATTATCCAGCCTACCGTTCTTATTCCTTTTTGTTACTACAATTCATAAACCTTTTTATACACTTTTACCTTTAGCCAACATACTACATATTTTAACTAAACCCTATAGCATTTGAATTCACATGTACATGTAGGTTGGGTAAAAGCAACTATTGCAATGACTGAGTAGTAAAAAGTATCGAGGTAACTATACAGTTAGTAGTCCATTCCGTGACTGTACTGGTCACTGGGGAAGGTAGTATATGGGTAGACCTTACACCTGATCAGGCTCACCCTTCACGACTATCAAGAGCGGTAACAAAAATGATGCTAATGACAACGACAACACCCAATTATTCACATACTAGAGGAAATTGTATACCTTTAGACGGAGTACTAAAACAAATTACATTTTAGGCCTAAATGATGTGCTGTAATTTTTGTGCATCAAATGTTAAAATAATCCCGCCCCCAGCACACAATTTTACTATCTCATTTTTTACAGACCTGGACTAATGTCATCAACGCTCTCCAGTTCCTCAAAGTCGGGAGTCGTGTTGGACTGTTGGTGGACTCATCAAACAACCTTCACTTTTACGTCGATGGAGACGACCAGGGTGTTGCAGCAAAAAATGTTCCTCAGCCCTGCTTCGCCTTCTTTGTGCTTGGCACTGTCAATCAGGTGAGAAACTTTGGTACACGGTAGCGGAGTTTGTGTTGTGCCACAGATGTTAAAGGTTCTTTCTACTAAGATTTTTTCTTGGTTTCCACAAATCGTTAGTTGACCAATAACACACACGACTAAGCATTGTATTCTGATGTCATCATTACTTCATTTTTGACTTAAAAGGTATATCTAAATATTTATATTTAAATTTTACTTAAATACACATCACTGCGGTATGATGTGTAGCAGTAGAAATAAGGTATAGTGGTAGTACGATGTTTTTGCAGCTTGACTATACTGTGGGAGATATTTTATAAGACATTAATAATATTTAGATTACATTTTTTATAACTAATATTACTACACACTCGTCTGTCTAGAACCTGACATACTCTTCTCGTTGTTGCAGGTGACAGCACTTCCTACTTCTGAGAGGACATGAAGCACATGTGACAATAAACAGGGAGAGACAATAACAACAGCGATAATACTTATGTTATCTACGACGACATCGAGTCTGGCAATGATTTTATTATTTAACTCTACCCTGTACTGTTGTTTGTTAAATAATTGATGGAAAGAACTTACAAAAACAAATAACATAAATGGATTTATTGCTCTGCACACTACCTAACGGAATAAAACAATAAACTTTGCGTTAGCTGATACACCGTGCACATTTTCTTAATTTTTTTTTTTGTTACTAACTTCTTTTGTGTCACCCGCTATAACAAGAAAGGTCATGCTACATTTACAGGACTTTATCATAAGTAGACACATTTGACATTTGTTTTCTTCAAACTGTTGTTTGTCACGTACTTTTAGAGTAGTTTGTGTTATTAAAATATCTTATGTTTTCATTAAGTTTTAGTCTACCAAGTCATACATCATTTGTCCTGTGTTTTTTTTTTCTATACCTACAGACTATATTTTGTACTTTTGTTTCAATTAGCCCATGTTGATGAAAACATATGAACAGTTTTATAAAAACATTGTCGTGTATGCTACCAGATCACAGTTTAATGTACGGTTGTGTAACTGTCAATGTACTAAAGTTCTTAGGTTTCAAGCCTTTGGACGCTGGAGACTCATTGTAGCAGTGTCAGCCACGTCTAACCTTTTTCTATTTTACGTACACTTATGAGTAAAATCTTTTATCAGTTCCATTATGTCCTCTTCTTATTTTCTCAATTGTCTTTTCTTGCTAATTGTCGCGTGTCAGCGTTTGTGTTGCAGTTCGTGTTGTGCTTCCCGTACTGTGTTGGCCTGTTGGTGGGTGCGCGCGCGCGGATGAGGGGGATCAAGGGACAGTTCACGCAGCCCTTGTGTAACCCTATCCGTCTCGCGAGCCCAAGAGCCCTGACCCACGGCGCTGTCGTCGCGCGTCAGTTGCTCACAGGGCCTTCACAGGTATCTTCTTTTCGGGACCGGACCGCAATCCCCCCCCCCTTTCTACTTTTCTCCCCCCCCACCACCTATTTCTTTGTCTTTTTCTTGCCTTTCGCGCGCGTGGGGTCCTTGGCGCGTTTTTCTGTCTTTTCTGGAGAGTCTTGATCCAGCAACGAACGGCGCCGGACGTGCGGGACGGTGGCCCTAGCGGCCGGCGCTGGTCTCTCATCACAAGCCGATTTGGGTGAGTAGAGTCTATTTCTTTGAGTTCCACACTATTCTAGTGTATAGGGCCTTTAGTTGGCGGTTGGAGTTCGAATGAGCTGATCTTTATATGTTAATGAGTGATGACTATGTTCACGATTTTTTTTTTATTTTTTTTTTTTTTAGTAAAAGATTTGTACCCAGTTAGGATGGCTTTTGTGTGGGCCGGGTCGCGGCGCATGTGGGGCGCACCCGTTTTTTATTAAATGGATTTGTATGCTTTAGGACCGGCGCTTTAAAGGTCACATGTATGTACACCTGTATTAGAAGATTGGTTTTGAAACTGTGCAGTTGTGGAAGAGTCGCCTGTTGATTGGATAAATTGTTTTTTTTTTCCAGGCTTCCATTTGTTTCATTTGCTTTCTTCTACATGTATTACGTCTTCCCCGTGTTCTACGTATGCCACATATCCTACGTCATCGTTATCTCTCTGGACGTCTTGTGCTCCTCATCCGTATCGTCGTCCTCTTTTGTGACTGTCCGCCATTGTGTCGACCCTGCGCCCTCATCGCTTCGTCAGCGCGCGAGCGCGACCCTGCTGCGCCAGTGTGCGGCCCAGCCATCGGGGGAGCACCTAGGGTGGAGGCCGGCGAGCAGGGACTCACGTGACCAAGGTCTACCCCAGGGGTGGGCAATTAATTTTCCCAAGGGGCCGGATGAGAAACTGGTATGGTTCTAGAGGGCCGGATGAGAAACTGGGATGGTTCTAGAGGGCCGGACTAATATAGTTAACTCAGTTGTACCCAATACTGTATATATAGTATATTTACTGGTGGGCGGCCAGCGGGCGGGCCGGTCAGAGACAGGAGGCGGGCCGGGGGGGGGGACAGTTGGTCCAGAGCGAGAGGGGGGGGGCACCGCTGTAGCGGCAAGCAGGCCAGAGAGGGCGGGCTGCCGCCAGCGAACACCTTGAGTGGACATTTGAGTTGCCACCCAGCAGTGCGGGCGGGTGGTTTGTTCTCCCTTCTTGTTGTTGTTTTGTTTTTGGTTTATTTTTCTTTTTCTTCTTCGCCTACTGTAACATGCCTGTGCACAGGGCAACTTTTTATGCGTTTATTTTGGTTTGCTTATTTTAAGTAGGTGTTAGAGTTGTTTGAGATGTTTTTCTTGAATTGTTCTACTTAGTTAATAAACTTGTTTGTTTTGTAAACTTTGTCTTTGTCATCGTTGTGTGGTCTGCGCTCAGCCCGGGGTTAGAATGGTACGTCAGCAAGCCGTCTCCGGCCGAGCGAGCGGTTACGGGCGTGCATTCTCCGCCGTCTGGGGGTTGGTACGCGACACTAATGGACTAAAGAACATAAATAAATAAACAATACATGTTAATAACTATTACAAATAGTGTGGCAATGTGTCTGTGCGGTGCGTGCGGTAAGTTGTCATTGAAACCTTTACACAGGTACACCAAATTCAAGTTCTCACTACATTCACATAAAATTATGCTATTTTGTAAATGGTTTGACATTTTTTCCAATTGTTTTTTTTTAAATACGTTTATTTGCCATATCTACATTTCCATTTTAAAATGCTATTGCTGAGAAGATACAGCAGAAAATTATGTCTTCCGCAAGGAACAAATGTGGAGAAGGTCGTCATTGGCGAGACCATCCTATATTCACTTGTACTTAAAGGGATTGTAAAAACAAAATAAAACTGCGTAAAGAGTGGGATCAATTTGAATCTCGT
>SRHC01003407.1:0-11224 GCA_004794325.1 Pomacea maculata | reverse complement strand
TCAATGCTGACTGTACCCTCTCGCACTTCTCAGTTCCACGCTAAGAATGTCAAGTTTCTGATACTGTTCTCGCGTCTGTCTACTTGCTAATCAGAAGATTGAGATGACATCATGTAACTATGTCCGATGACTCGTGGCCACACTGAAAAATTAGACAAAGTCGAAAATAACACTTACCATTCCCGTCAGCCCGTGGTCTCCCGATGTACGATGCTCTCACAACTAATGACAGGATGCACGATTCCTCGGCGACCGACAAGCGAAGAAACTCCAGGGCTACCCGGATCGGTTCGAGCTACCCATGCAGCCCTCCCTTGGTTGACAGTCACCCCTGGGTGGGTCCGGTGTAGGAGAAAGGCTCTCAGGCCCTCTGTAACGGACAACTGCGTAGTAGAGGGGGCAAGACGGGATGGGGGAAGGTTGACATCCGGTGTTGACAGTTTGTTTTTAGAAAATGCTTGCGACGCAATTCAGCGAAGACCACGTGCGGGCCAGGCAGTGCTGACACCTGGTCTAGAGGGACTGGGGTGGATATATTTAAGCCCGACCATGAGTGGTCAAGGGGGCGGCTGATGATAATTTGGTGGATTTGTGGTTTTAATTCACCGACTTGACGATCTCTGTGGACGTGATACTGTGTATCTATTACGGGAGAAGTACCATGTGGTTGTACTATCTCTGTGGACGTAATAATATGAATGTATCACGGGGGATCTACTTTGTGGTTGTACTATCTCTGTGGACGTGATACTGTGGCTGTATTACGGGAGAAGTACTTTGTGGTAGTACCATCTCTGTGGACGTGATACTGTGGCTGTATTACGGGAGATGTACTAGTGCCGATGTACTACTGTGGATGTACATCGTGTTCTTTACTCCTTATCATCGCCGTGGGAGCTCTGTGGTGTGAGCAACCGGCCGTGCAAATTCTTGGGGGCCAAGAAACTGCACACCGACGTAGGCGAGCAGGAGCAGTGGACTCGGAGTAAGGAGGGGGCTACCCTGCCCTTCCTTACGCGGACGTACCGACCACCACCAGGGAGGGTGCCTGGTCAGCTGAAACTAACCGCCGGAGGAGGGATGGTTTCCCTCTTAGTGTTATCCCAGCTGCATATTGTTCTACCCCGCCTGACAGTAACTTATCGGTATGGTAAAAACACTCTTTTATCATTTATTGAACTGTAGAAGAAAGGATTTAAGTGGACTGAAAGAAACCGGGGACTGGAGAGCTGCAGGGACTAAACGGTTATTAACATGTTGAACTTTGATGGTGTGTTATTATGGTAATTCTTCATTTGATGCCGTGTGGATTCCGGCTGAGTGACATGATAAACTTTGATGGTGTGTTATTATTGTAACTCTTTAAATTGGTGCCGTGTGGATTCCGGCAGTGACTTGGTAACTTTGATGGTGTGAACGTGATGGAGTGTTATTATTATTGACTGTGGATTGCTGTGCATATTTTGTCTACTTGTAAACTTGTGTTTGGTTCTAATAATTATTGGTGCCTCTAAGGAGGGACGCCCACCCTTAAGCGATCTTATATTGGTTTTTGGAAAGAATGCGCATGTCTGCGGATGGTCCGTGACACCCTCCTGTAGTTAGGGTTCCGTTCCAGCGGGTCCTCCTTAACTGCTCCTCCACATTAGTTCCTGTAACTTAATTACTAATGAGACTCTGCCATTCACTGCTACTATTAGTCTCCCTGAGTTAAACTCATCACGTGGTTTCTTATTGAACGGTAAGATTTTTCTTATGAAACAATTTAGCAATTCTTTTGCCGTGAAATCAGAATTAAGAATTCAGGACAATATAAAAACATATTTGTTTACCTTTACTCGACAAGGAACTAAATGCACATATTCCCCTGTCTGTATTTACACCTGTACAGGTAGGACCAACCGTCTCGGCGCCTGAGTTGGGAATGTCACACACTGTTCACTGAGCGAAAAACGTGGAGGTGAGCTGTCGTTACTAGTGTCACGTGTCATCAGTTATGCTCCTGCATGGGGTTTAAGAACTACACAGTTTTTTCTTTTTATTCTCACGCGGTACACACGCTCGCACACACTCTCGAACTACGCGTACAAGAGAAATAAAATATTTCCCTGACACAACATTATCCTTATCTTGTAATCATCTTGTAACTAGCACTTGTTTTGCTTAGTTTATTTTTTTTTTACTCTCTTGTTTTTCCACCTGAATTAAAATGTTGTTCAATTTACTTAGTTAAGCTATTAAAATAATACTCAAGCTAATAACCTGAGCATTTTGACTATTTGCGTAGACGCCAAACTAAACAACTCATTCAAACTGGCAGATGATAAACTAATCAAAGGGACATAAGACACATTTTTCAAAAAAAAAAAGCTTTCGCTTATCTCCCATTCTTTAGTGTTTTGTTTGTTACCTGATCCGCACTGAAAAATTCTTTTCTCAAGATATATGTATAATCAAAAGAAGATGGAAGAAATCATTGTTTACTCCCTTGCTGAAATTGTTTATTTTAATCAGTCTGCTATTGTTTTCTTCAGCAAGATAACCCCTACGCTACGGAAACGGTGCTCGAGATGTATACATGTACTAATGTAACCTACTTGTAGTTTAACATTGCCTCAGTTGTTTTAAACCCTCATTTATTTTACCTTTACCTGTCATCAGTTTTAGGCCTTGAGTTATTTTGCATGTCGCAATTAACTCTCTCCACACCTTCATAGTGTTTCAAATTGTTGAATTAGCGCCACAACAAGTTTCATAGCTTCCAAAGATTGAAGCGAGTCCATCAACTCATGGGACTAATGTGATCGAATAAACAAATTGGGAGAATCGACCTGAAGCCGTTTCGAGTTCTGTGTTCCTTAGATTTATGAAGGCGCCAGTGAATGGAAACTTCGAAAATTTATGTTTTTCACACATGCTTTGACTTGCAGAAAATACACAACACAATACTGTATATAAAAGTGTGAAAGCTGCAGTTAAGGTCGGATTTTGAATAAATGACTATTTTGATTATATATCTGGGGTCAAACAATGTTGTGTTGAGCCCTCTGTCTTCTATCTATCTGAGCTTTGGTCAGACTTAACATTATGTGGTGCACATGGTATTGACATGCTGGCAGATACACTTGGGATCTTTTGATGAATGCCGATGACATTGCAATTGTTGCTGATTCCCCTGTTGACCAACAAATGGAGACTTCTGTACATGGAGGTGAGGTCAGTTTACCTTGATACCTGCAGTACCTGTGGTTATTCTGGAGTAAGTTGAGTAGTGATAAGCCCCCCCCCCCAACATACAACTTGAAAATAACCCAGACACGATCCAACAAATAATACAAATAAAAATCTCGAAGAAAATTGACTTTTAATTCTCTTGTACACATCGAATCTCACTGCTAATGCTTGATAAGAAAGGAACATGAATACAATCGTAAGGCTCTCGAGATAATATTTATCTTAGCAGTAATTATGTATTTATGTTATTGTGTAAATCTGTGTGACATGATATACAGTAACAAGATGATGTGTTCAGCAACGGTTCTTGATCTGAAAAAAAATATATATGAGAAATATCCGCCAAGATCGGTAAATCATTTCCATGATGGATATAAGACCTCACAAAAAATAGCCACAACTTTGTCCTTATTTATTCCGTTCAAAACAAATTTCACAATTTTTAAAAAGTAAAGGCGTGTGAATAAGGGACTGAAGTGGTCAAAGGGAGCAAACCTGTCAAAAAAGTATTTTTGATTAAAACTGAGTTCTTTCCCTTTATGCCTGATAGGTTTCCCCTCTCTCTTGTACCCTCAATACAGTTTTGTATTAACAATAAAGATAGATAATAATTCAGAAACAAAATCCTAAGCAAGACAAATGAAGAGTGTAGCATAGAGATCTGACAACTCTCATAAACCGCCAACAGTCGACAGTAGGAGCCAGAAGCAGAAAGCAACAACTAAAATAAGATTTTCTATACTAACCGAGTGCTACAGAAAAACGGAGAAGTGATCCTTCCCCTTGCACGTTCTCATACCAATGAACTTTGGGCTCATGTTTTTATGATGGGAGCATTTCCCTTCTCAAATTAAAAAAAAAATCCAGCTTAAGACATCATGTCATCGAAAAACATCGAAAACATGAATGGAGAAGGGATCTTCGATCTTCTCACACTGACTTCAACTGGACGAAAATTTGCTCGGACCTTCCGATTGCTGATGGGCTGCACAGGTCGGAAGTTGTCGACTAACGGTTTGCTTATGCCCGTGAAACCTCGTCCTGTCGACTTCAGATTCCGGAATGCACTCATCTGAACACAGAAAAATGTACAGATATATACGATGAGGTGCTGTCAATGTATGAGACATAGGTACACACATCCGCGCACTTGATCAGAAGATGTGTCACGTGCTAGTCGCGAAATTGTTGATGTTTTCGATTGAAAACTTGCTTGCCCAAGTTCACCATAAGCATACAAAAACTAAAGAGTCAAAGACAGATTTTTACGAGGAAATAAAAGCAAGTAAACACAAAGTGGAACACCTTAAAGACTTGTAAATCTACAGACGACTAAAATTCTGTTACCTGATTTTTTGAAATTTTAATGGTGTCATTGAAGACTGTCCATTGGACAACCTCGCTACAAGGAGGTGTGGTCAGCCCGCCTTCATACCTGTAGTACTTGCTGGTGTTGGGGATTATGCTCCTCAGTGGAAAAGCCCGTATGTCCTTATCATCATCTGGGGATAAAACAAGTCCAAACTAAAAAGAAGGTATAAATGACCGGAACTAATGACAGTTCTAAAACTTTTGTCATGTGGTAACTTTTAGTCACATAAGGTTTAGATAAGAACTGACCACATGTACCCAACCAATGATCACCTAACGTAAAGGGTTTGTATACACACGTTAAAGTAAAAATTATTCAGCACAGACGGCAGACCGAGTAGAGAACTGTACCAACGACAATCAGACGGGATGCAACGAGTGGACAAATACCCGCAGACTGTCGGGTGGAGGCCTGTTACTTACCTCATCACCAGCGGGACTCGCAACGTGGAGACAATGAGACAAGAAGAATTAGCAGTACGACAACAGCAGCAACTACTACCCCGAGCCACGATGATGTACATGTTGATGTGATACTAGATGGTGATTGGCACGGAAGTTAACAGCCACTGTAGTATTGTAAAGTACAGATGGCACGGATAGTACCGAAACTCTCTTTTGAACAAAAGTGAAATTGTTGTGTGTCGTGGAACTTGTATGTTAATAAATCTCTTGGTGTACTTTGCTTCACAAGTCTTTCGTCAAGAAGGTCAAAATCGTGGCGTCCCATTATTAACCAGACAAGTATAATTAACAGATGTTCCCAGAATTTTCAATGGCTGAAAGTCTTGCATACACGTGTCCATGTACAGCCCTGATGTATGTGTTGCTGATGTCTTTCAGTGGATGGCCATGTTCTTAGGCGAGTACCTCGAGAAAGGAGTAGCAGGGAAGGGTGAGAAGGTCAAGCAATTCAGAAGGACTAGCACGTGTAAATAACAAACGAGAGGATTTTCACATGATAATCACGAGCTTACTTTCCTAAGGATACAATGTTAGTTGTCCTTTTATGACAACTAATTAAAAACATAAAAGCGGATCTCAAACGTGTAGTGTACCTGGAAATCGAATCGATGTGAGTTCAGTGATGATAGGCGTGAGTGAAGGGTTATCGCTACCTTGAATCTGCAACAGGCCAGTGATCACATGACATTACACCAATACCCACTTTACATTATTTACATTAGTGACAACATTACATTACACAAGTGCCCACATTACACCACACTAGACTCACATTACACACTACTTTACACCAACTGTACGATACAAACACATGGACCCAGCGGTCCGCACCAACTGTTCATCATTAAGTTTTGTCATCAAGCTAAAGCCTGCGTTACTTGATTACTTCAAACACGTGTCCGCAGTACATCATAGACACTAGTGTCAGGATTACACCAGACTGAAGACGATGATCGCATTTTCTGTAATTTAGAGAATAAGAAAATGGCGGGTTGTAATGGTTCACACCTCGAAGAAAAAACCCAGGACTGCCAGTCCGTCAGGGTGCGCCATTGCTCTGACGGGATTCAGGTAAGACGTTTTCCACGACACCACGTGCATCTGTCAACAACCGTGGTCATATCTTGTATACGTTGCTCCGTAACGATAATTCAAAATAATTGATATCTGTTAATGATAGCCTCTCACTACTTTTTTTGTAACGGTAGACTCTATTCATCTGCACTATAACCATAACTGTGTTCACAATTCTGTTTAATAAGATATTAGAGTGCTTAGTGGTTTGTTCTTCATAGATTTTACAAATTTATGGGATTTATTTCTTTCTGTCCAAACTGATTTTTAAATGTTAAAACTTAATACATTGTTTCAATGTCCTAAAAAGTTCGCATGAAAACTAATAAATTCCGGTACAACTTTCACACAGCTTTACCAGACTTGGTCAAACGTTTGACATTTTCTCAGATGACAAGAGTTTGGACTGTGGCAATAGTAAATTTAGGCAAAAAACCCAAATGAATCTTTTATAAAGTCAGTGTAATTGTAACTAAAATGCATTTTAGGGACCTTTCAACCATAGTCATTGTCAACTGTCTGTAGCTGAAATATATTTCTGCTAGTGGTTGTGTGAAAGAGATTTTAACTAAACTTTGAGATCACTGTCAGAATAGTAAATGTGTTTGATGTATGAAATGATGTATGAATGAAACAAATGTGTGTGTGCGTGTGCGAGTGCGTGTGCGTGTGCGTGTGCGTGTGCGTGTGCGTGTGCGTGTGCGTGCGCGTGTGAGTGCGCTTCCATATATATTCTACACTAAATGTGGAACTATTGTGTTTGTATAATACCTGTCAGCATGGGTTGGAGGCGAAGAATGGCGACCACTTACCTCCATGGGGAAGGTCCTGCCGTCGATGGTGTGCTCTGACCCCACGTCATCAGTGCTGCCCCAGTGGAAGTGGAGGTCGGCCACCCGGTACTCACTGTCGCCAGCCAGCCCAGGTGAGTGCAGTGTGAGGTTCCCGTTCTCATACACCACTTTCACTGAAACAAGTCCGTGGTGTTGATTAAGGCAAACTACAGGTGAAAGTCTTTTAAACATTTTAAACTACATTTTGTGGAAATGTTGCAGTCAAGACAAATAATTTTACGGAAATTGCTCGTGCATTTATGGAAACAAACGAGATCTTGGTGAGGGTTAACCTGAAGAAAAGGAGGCAAGCTTTACAAGCATATAGCTTTTTCTTTTTTTTTTCTCTCTTTCTCCACCTCCTTAACATCAGTTCCTTGTCTTTAGCTTCACTGATGATAATAGAACTAGTTCTTGTCAACTTTTCTATATCTTTTAATAGTTTGCTATTCTCTAGGATGCGAGGAATTAAAGTCAGTTCGATCTTGGATGTGTTTTAGCTAATTTTCTGTTTTGTCAGCCTTTTCGTCTTATACTTTCACATTATTTAACAATAAAACTTACCAGACACATCCTGTATTTTAAAGGTCTAGTGGGGTGCAATATTTCAGTCTAATATCTGGGCAAAGCTTAGCACAAGATACTTTTTAATCAGAATTTCTCTCGTTCTGGAGGTACACGTCAGCAAACATGACGATGTGCAAAAAGCGGTCGAATTCGTGACGTCATGTTTGTACACAAATTAACGCATGGTCTCAGCTTTCTTTGGCTTTGGCCCTGAAAGGTAAACGTATCCATGGACTATCGTGACGTTGAGGTTGTCTATCTTATCCATGCTGACGTTTTAAGACTAATATCTCGAAAACAAAACTAGGATCTATTCTTAAATTCGCCCAACAGCAGTATCTGGCACTAAGCCTTACTCAGTCGCAAGAAAACAGTTGCAGCCACTAGTCCTTTACATTAAAGGTATGAAGAAAACTGGTCTGGCTTCTCGCAAAGAATACTCAATTTCCAGGTTGTTGTTAATCAACAGAACAGCAGGTAAAAAAAAAAATAATCAGACCATCACAGCTTGACAAACACACAGACACACACCCTCCCCAAATCCACCACATTCATAATTATATTCCCATGCTCTGATACATTACTAATTAATGCAAGCTGGTAGGGCAATGAACTTCTTAGGAAACAACTTGCGTAAGCGCGTCTGGTGTGGCGAGAAGTGTCAGGGATGATGTAAAAGGGTGTCGGTGATACATCGTGGGGGGAACAATTAACGTTCTTCCTTTACCTCTGCGCCCATCGTTGGCCATCATCATGGTGACACCTGTGACGGTGTGAAAGTTGCTGAAGGTGAAGTCGGCGAGACTGCGGTCCAGCGCCACCTGGCGAGTGTCCACGTTGATGGGCGACTGGCGCTGGCCCTGACACGACTCGAACATGTCGACCCAGTGGTCCACACCTACATGATCATAGCTTGTGGGTCACAATACAACCACACATAAGAAATAATGTACAGGTCAAAGAAAATGTGTAAGCAGGTCAACTATTTTTGTGCTTTCCAAAGGGATGTTATGACTACGTAGTTTGTGTTTGAAGGTCTGTAACTTGAACACAAACCTGTACACACGCACTGATGAACATGCACGCAGACCACACACACACGCGCGCGCAATACATTGATATGTAAGAACACAGACGCAGTCTTACCATTGGATCCTAATTCGTAAGTCCAGGTTCCTGTCGCTGGAAGGCAAGAAACAGTAAAAATAAAATCGTTTTATTTGATAGCCTCTTTAAATAGATGCAACAGAGTCAAAGATATTTCTGTCAAGCTAAACAGTAATAAGTCCTACTAAACAGTTAAAGTATTGCATTGAGCGTTTCTCCATGATACGGATTTTGCGCCTTATAAAACCCCATCATCATCATCATCATCATCATATTGCTCAAATATTACTAAACATTAAAATAATTACTTCATTCTGACTAAACACTAATGCGCAGCTTAATTAAAACATCTACACACTGAGACCCAATTAATGTGACCAAGATTTTAATAAATTCCGTGAGATTTAATGTCTTGAATGTTTTCGCTGAAACATTTGTCTTTTTAGCATTCTGCTTCAAATGCATCTTTTACAGACCCTTCAGAGAAATTTATTTCATGTGCACGAATTTAACTTTTTTTAGGTGCACAGCCGTCAGTGATGTCACCTGAGATCTTGTCAACCTGTCTACCATTTCGGTCAGTGGCACAGGTGAATGCTCTTTTGTCTTTTGCCTTGTGGACCCATCCCTCTACCATCCACTTCAACGTCCCCCCACTTCCCTAACGACTTGCCAGTCTCAGCTCTTTTTAAGAACGAGGAGAGCCGGGTAGTGTGAGAGTAAACAAGAGTCTCGGTCATCAGCCAGACATCCGTACGTCACTAGAAGGGGGAGAGGTTATCGACTGAATAAACCGGCGAGAGGGAAAGAGGTTATCTATTTACAAAGGTCAGAAAAAGCAAAGGAAAAAAGAAATGGAAACATATTTCTGCAAAATAAAAGCACTCAAAACAAGAAGGTAAATTGTATATATATATATCTATCATCTTGTGACAAACGTTCACCTCTGGCGTACAGTCGGACTTAAATTGCTTACATCTTTATTTTTTCTTCGTTGAGGCTGAAAATAAACCAATGTATGAATAAAGGTTTCAGGAGATACTATGATAATACTGGCCTTCTGTGTGTTGTTGTTGTTTACATGTTTTGTGTGCTTCAATGCGAGAACTACGTCATCGCTGACGGAAAATGGTCGTTCGAGGTTGCGTCACGTTTGACGTCAATTCTATTCACACTACGAAGTTTCCAACATTCGTGGCGCACTGAGACTGTTGACCTCACCACTGACGTGTATCGGTGGACTGATGTCTGTCTGCCGAGACCAACGTTTAGTTCTTTTTAAGTTCTCTGCTGTTAGTCTCGGCGAGCAATTGACCACCAGACTTCCGGAAGAGCAGCGCAAGATGGAATTTAACGAGACTTTTGATGTCAACATTATAATGACTGTAAATGCTGCTTTGTTGCACTGTTAACTAAGCCCTTGCTTACTTAGAACACAAATTATTTGCTTCATTAGTCTGAAATCTTTCTTATGGAATGATAAAGAGTGGGAAGTGCACTTAAACATGGAGAACTAAACTCGCTTCACCTTGGTCTCTCGCTTATTTAAAATACGTATGTATGGGTAATGTGAATGGATTTTTTGAATATCTTATTTTGCTCAAAATTTGTTATTTTATTGTGATTTCATGACTGTTATTGCTTGTTACATATTCAAGATAGCGGTAGTCCTGGTGAAACTTTTGTCTGAACGGTCTTTAGATTGAATGAAAGCCGCTCGTCACCCACGTTGCTCTTTCAGTATACTTGCTCGTGGAAGCTAAAATAAGAAACTTAATACTAAACATTTGACACCTGCACAGAGGCATCCATCCATGCAGCAGTATGGGTCTCCTCTTGGATGTTTACATATTGTTGCTACTCTCGCAGACTCAGTAACAAAGCCATTCTCGTCCTTCGCGAAACTGAAAGTATTTGTCAACATATTCTTGAAAAAAATTAATGCGCTCTAAATTCGTACTTACGGTCGTGGTGGTACTTTGTCCCCAAATCGCGGAAACTTTAATCACCGAGATAATCGCTTTTGTCTTGTAGACGATGATTTTCGTTTGTAAAAAATGTTTTTCAGAACGCTTATTTTACTATATATCTGCTAATAATATCAGAAACACGAACAGATTGACAGCAATACCCAAATTTTACTTGAAACTGAAAGACTTTTAGTCCAGTGGTTACGACCGTCAGATTTCCCTGACTCTGTAACGTGTCGACATTTTACAGGCACAAGAACCAGATGAGCAGATATCTTTTTAGCTACATTTATGGACACTTCATGCTCCATACCTTCAACAAATATAGCAAAATACAACAACAACAAAAATAAACAACCCCCCCCCCAAACAAACACTCCCCCCT
Organism: Pomacea maculata; assembly: GCA_004794325.1. Classification (NCBI taxonomy): domain Eukaryota; kingdom Metazoa; phylum Mollusca; class Gastropoda; order Architaenioglossa; family Ampullariidae; genus Pomacea; species Pomacea maculata. The sequence continues at coordinate 218 of SRHC01003407.1, read as the reverse complement.
CCCTCAAAGGTATTAAACTGAATTTTACGACACTTGATCTATTTTAGGGGTGGAACTTTTGTCACAGGCTCATATATATCGGGTTGATGAGTGTGAAGGAGATATAGAGACAGGAGCTTTGTTTCCGAGGGAGACAATAATCTCCAACTGCACAAAGATTAAGCTCAATACTTCAAGCTTGGTTCAAAAGTAGATAGCAATCTATACCCATGCAAGCA
>SRHC01003405.1:0-15951 GCA_004794325.1 Pomacea maculata | reverse complement strand
GAGAGAGAGAGAGAGAGAGAGAGAGAGAGAGAGAGAGAGGTGGGATAGAGAGAGAGAAAGAGGACGGAATAGAGAGAAAGGCTTTCATCTCCACTTTATTCAATAACATTCTCTACCCATCATTGCCACTGGGTACACACATTTATGAATCTTTGTGTGTTTATATACATGTGTGTGCGTGCGCGTGTGTTTATATGCGTGTGTGGGTGTGAAGCCTCATCATTTTATCGATATTTGATCGATATAACGGACATGGCCAAAATATTGACGATGTTGTCTTTGCAGTGTTTCTATAAATAATCCTCTGCCACTCACACAGTGTTTTTCTCGCTGGTTCCACGTGTGTTTCAGTAAAGTGAACTTCACAGGTTTTTATTCCCTCTGATTGAAGGACATGCAGTGCGAAGAGAGCCATATTTTTTCTGTGAAGACCTAAAAGACAAAGGCGCCCAAGGAATTGTAACTGGCTCACTGTATCTAGTTAGGCATGGAGCCTAACTCCCTCCTTTCCTCTTCCCCTATCTCTCCTGATAAATCAAAAACATGTCTGATGAGTGGACAGCGTGTCAGTTTTTTTTTTCTAGTCACGTGCTTAGGCGACATTAAGCCTTCCACCTTCTTAACAACCATCAACCCCACGGTACCTTTAGAAAATGTGCTCTGCACAACAGTGGGAGGACAACGGTGAAAGTTTAGTCTGATTAAACTTTCGGCTTAACCAAAGTTTATTAGAGGTGCACCTGAATGGACACAAACAAGATTGTCATCACAAATTTATCTCGTTGCTGACCCGGACATCCTGCTGCGGAAGACGGAAACAAAGCAACGTACACGTGAGTTTGTCGCCCGGAGACTAACGAGTGCTCTCGGGAAGCTGCTTCAGGTAGCGACAGGAACATCGACCGGTGAGCGGACACAGGGTCTGAACACTCCACGGTTCAGCTGCGTGCTTGTAGCGGTGAGCCATGTCTTTTCAAGGACCGCGGAGAAATGCAACAGTGATTTCAACTGCAACAATTCGCAGGACGCACGCAAGCTACAAGAGTGCTTCGAAACAAATAAGTAATTTTAAAAAATAGAAAAGAAAAACAGCGTAGGAGGTCGGGTGGCATTGAGTGATTAAAAGGAAATGTAGTGGGAGGAGAAACACGATAACAATATACGGATGGATGGGCCATGAGCGCACATGAATACATTCGCTCTCGCAATTGTGCGTACAGTGTACAAAATAACAACACAGGTTCTCAACACACACAATATATATATACACACACAACGAGCTGAAGTAGGACAACATCAAAATATGTAAATAATATGTGTATGTATTCATTAACTCAATCACACATTCTCTGTGTGTGAAGCTGTTCATCTTTTTTGTTCTTAAAAAATTCTTAGGTGTAGATGGGCGCATCCCTAAGGATTAGTGTATAGTGAACTACACTGCTACCCAGTAAGAAGATGAAGTACATTTTTTACTATGCTGTGAAGCTTACTTGCACTTCATAATTAGGTATTTACATAGGAGATTTTCTATTCTGCCAAATTTATCAAACCTTAGTGTATTGTTAGCATCAACAGACAAAAGTACCACAAAGAATTTGTCATTAGATCTTTTTTATGCATTTAAAGGTATAAAAGTCTTGCTACAGAATGATTTTAAGATTGGATGATTATGTATGGCTTAATTGGATAATAATGCATATAATTATGCATATATATTGGATAATTATAACTTTTCCCAGTCAACTAGTGTAAACTATCTTTAGCTGTTTGTAACATTGTTTTATCATGGCTTTGTTCTCTTCCCTTCAGTAAGGCAATGGCCCTGGAATAAACAAATAAACCTCCCTCTCTTTCTTTCTCTCTCTCTCATATATATATATATCTAATATTTATAAAGATATAAAAAATATAAATATATATATATAAATTGTAATGGCCCTATGATCCTAAAGGAGTAACAAGGAATAAACAAACATATCTAAAAATATAGATACAGGAAAGAAAGCTTAAATGATTGATAGATACATGCATATAACGCTTATGTGTTATTTCATACACACAGACATCAGAGCGTATTATAATAGGAAGTGAGCTTTTAAGTGGCCCACATTGTGTATAAAGACATAAATTTGTACATGATTCATGGGACATAACCGCGTCAGACGTTTCAGTTCTTTGCATTGAAGAGTTATGGGACTTTGATTATAGCGGTGACTATCAATGCCTTCACATTGACAGAAGCTTTGTTTGCTTGTCATTCTTTGCATTTTCGGGGTTGCGTCCCCCTGGCATTGGCAAAACATAATAGTAATTTATATAGCGCCTTTCCAAAGAGTTGCTCATAGCGCTTTACATAAATTATACATAGACTAGAATCACTAGATCATCAGCAACCATGCACCAAAATTCACATATAACAGGCGCACTCACTTCTACAAAATTAATTCATACACAAAGTACTAACACACTTTATGCACACTTAAGGTCAGGAGACTGAAAAGGGTCACGGTGATCTGCTTCATTTACATTTTCTTAGCCATAGTATTGCTAATGCACTACCTGTAACCTTACAATGTCTGATCCAATATGTGGATGTATTGTATTTGAATCCAGTACGTATCGATCTTCCCTGCAGTGATGCCAAGCGAGCTACCATTACCCTTAACTCCTGCATTCCACCCTTAACTCCCTCCTTTCTCAGTGCTCGTACTTGATTCAAGTTTTCGCCAATTATCTCCCAAGCTAGACACACATTTAGAACACTTAAACAAGTAGTGAGGCCTTCTTGTGATGTCTGACAAACAATTGCAAATCTCCAGCTGGTTTCAAACTTGAAACAAAAAAGGAGAAACCGTAGAGAGGTCGGTTTGGGGTCACTTTTAACCTGACCTTTCACTACCGTCTTCTTTGAGTTGCACAAAAAGCACCATTGGCCGTAGATGGAAGAAACTGATTTTATAAACCTGTACGTCTGCAAATGTCAGAAAAATAAAATAGAAATAAGTCTTGGCGGTAGAAAATCTCAAATCAGTTTTAACAGCACCAGAAAGGGGAGGCAACCCTGTAAACATTAGTAGCTGCTTTCTGTGTTGGTTTCCTCCCTTTGGTATCTGTAATTTATCTAGGATTTTAATGAGCGTGCTGTTGTCAATCATACAGGCGATACAGCCGGTGTCATCGTAACCTGTGTTGCAGTCGTCATACCCGTATAATTTCAATTCTACAAATCCTTCTCCTCATCATCATCATCATCATCGCCATCATCATCATCATTCAGAATGGTCTGTCGTTGCTGAGATCCTCTTATGGTGAACACTTGCAACTTTACACCAGCGTGTGTTTTCGTTTGTTTGACTTTTTAAGCATTCAGAGAGAGACTAGAATGAATGAAATATCAGAGATCGACATTTTACCCTAATGCAGTGATAATAAGACTTTAAAATCAGGTATCAGTGGATAAAAAAGATTAAACTTTCCTTTTCATTCAATTTTGTTTTCAATTTTTCTCCACTTCCTTAGACAAATGGACTACAGCAGCAACAGTCCTTTAATGTTATTGTACAGTTTGAAACAACGCTATAATAAAATGGAGGGGGTGAGAGTGATAATTAGAAGGTCCCACCGAGATTTGAACTCGGATCCTGGATTCAGAATGCTATAAAGGATTAACCTTTGCTTGAAAAGGGTCAAGTATTTCCCTTTTCTCTACCTTGCTCGAGGGATGCTCACTGGTGCCTCACCTCTGCAGCATCTCGAGTGCTGACCTACGTTTAATGAGGATGTTGCTAAAAATAGCTCGTACTGCTCTGCACTGGAGGCGAGCGGAGGCTGAGCCTGTCGACCGGTGGGTGACGTCACGATCAGCCGAGGGTAAAGAGTCGGTCGCCCTTTGTCGGCCGGCTAGAGAACTGCTGTCATCGCTGTCGTCTCGCTTGTCTCCCTCGCATTGCCTCCCTTTTGGGTTGCTGCCTCCTGAATGGAATGGTGAGTGGCTCGTCGTCTCGTTCTTCCGCCACGTGCACGGCAGACGAGAAATTGATCGTTTGTTCGCTGGAAGAAAGAGTGAAAGGACAGACAGAGAGAATAAGATTATGAAATGTTGATTTGTTAGACCTTTTGGTTCATTCAAAAGAATTGGTGTACAACATATTATGAAGTATACACTGAATCCTATCAGCGAATTAAGAATATATTTTATGGTATTTCCTTGCAGATAAGTGCAAAATAAATAAACATCATTATAGATTACATTGTGCTAACATCACAATCATTATTTGAAATGTGTAAAGGGCTATAGACAGAGAGGGAGAATCGAGAAACGAAAAGGGGAAATATTTAACTTCAAGGAAATAATTATTAAGTTACGAGAATATTATAATTAAATGATATGTCATCAAGAGAGAGAGAGAGAAGATAGGTTAATATGGACAAAATAAGAGTAACATAAGGGGAAAATTAAATCCTGTATAGGGTGTTATTTGTAAAGAAAATAAGGAACGGCAATATTTAAATCACCTCTTGTTCTTGTTATTTCGCTCTCTTTGCGTTTTCTGTATTTGATTTTATTCTTCGTTAATATAGTTGTTTATTCTTTTACAGTTCTTATGCTATTTGTTTGTTTTCCTGTCCCTCGTATGCTGTCCATATTTCGTTCTTGTTCTTAAGCGCTAAGAGCATACTCTTTAGGAGTGTGAGTATGCGCTTTACAAATTTAGCATTTTTTATTATTATTTTTATTATTATTTTTCCCATAGTGCTCTGCAAATGAAACTCAAAACTCATAATTTTACACATTTACTCACACATTTAATTCCCGATTACTATATGTGTCGATGCAGTTTACAGACAGAGACAGAAGTGGGAGGGAAAGAGAGGGGTGTGTAGAGAGAGAGACGGAAGACAAGCTGGACATGAAAGAAAAGGAATTAAAAAAGTAAAGAGGAAAGAGAGAAGGGTGCTCTGACAGTTTGACAAACTCCGCGCCAAGCACCACCACGCCAAATGAACGCCGCAAACGTTTCCTCAAGAGCACTTCAGCCGCGGCTTTCACGGTGGGCAGGAGAGTGGTTGCCCTTTAATTGGATTGTGGCGCTCGACCACAAAACCACAAGACCGCCGGCCTGGCATCGCGCCTTGGAGACGAGCTGAGGGGTGGCGGACGCCGCCATACACGGAGGGATGAAGAAACAAGAGGACTTTCTTGATGAAGATGACAGACGTGAGCACGGTGGCCGAGCACGAGAACAGAGCGTGAAGGGAGATAAATAGGGTAGTCCGCTTTGGAAAAGGGGTTGCAACTTGTCGTCTTGGAGAATAATAAAATGACAAATTATTTTTTTTTTAAAGACGAATGAACTTGTATGAAATATACAAGTGATTAAAAGCCTTTCTGATGAATGGTATTTGAAATGTTAAACAAGAGGGAAATATATGTAGACGTAATAAATATAATTGATGATTCACTTTGTACTGATTTTTTTATTTAATTTGTAAAGTTGAAAATGTGAAACTTGGACAGAATTTTGAGATCACGTGCGTGTACCTAAGAGTGATTGCGATGGACAAAAGGAAACGCAGATGAGAAAGCAAAAAGATGTAGGTTCCACCGAGATTTGAACTCGGATCGCTGGATTCAGAGTCCAGAGTGCTAACCATTACACCATGGAACCTTACGTACCCAGGTACATTTAAAAGGTGTAGTGAATACAGCAGGGGAGTGGTTTATCATACAGATCAAATTACAAACACACGAGTTCTTTTTCTTTTCCTTTTATTTTCTAAATTAAAAGTTATCATTATTTATTATTCCTTCGTAACCTCATTGCTTAGGCTTGATTGAAGTAGAAGAAATTAAGGGAATTCAAGACCATGATTGTTTCTTTGATACCTCTCTCTCCGCCTCTCGACCTCTCTCGTTTACACCCGCAATTCCCCCCAACACACACACACGGCCCCAGGTGTGTAGTGGCTAAAACTCGTTCGTCACTACTGCAGTGAGAGGCTCTGCGTTCAAAACTCGTCTTAGAACACTCTATGTGACAAAGTTAGGAGTCGGGGTTTTTTTCTGGGTACGCCGGATTCTCCCCCTCACTCCCTCCCTGATGTCCGAAATGACTTCAAGGTGGAATCAATTTCCTACTAACTTAACCAACCAACTAGGAGGTTTAGCTATACCGCTATCCATGTGTTAAATCAAATATGTCTCATTTTAAATTACCTCTAGCTAATCTCTCACAGAAATCCTCTACAAAACCATAAATTGACGACATGGATAGAATTCTCATAATTTATAGCCAACCTCATGGAATTCTCTTCATTTTCATTGTCTAACCTTATCTGAATAAAAATAATCTGATCTGGTTATAGTATCTAGCAATATTTGTACAATAGAGACCATAGCAGTGACTGTTTGTCGACTTCTGCCTTTACATATAAATATATACTGAAATTTCCTCACATCATCTACGATACTCTTATCATAGGCTCTCTTTTTCCCTCCCTGCATGTTCATGTGTAACCAGAATCGTATTCGATTAGAGCCCTCGTTCTAGAAGTTAACACGGTAAAATTCATCTGCAAGTAGCCCAGAGATAGACGCCCGTGGAATTAAGGACCAAGGGTTAGCCAAACATCGACAAACTCAACGCCTTGAACCTTTCAACAGGTTGTCAATATTTTGACAATTAAGTACTCATCGTGTCAACACGTGTCATCTGGCTGGGTGCGCACTCGACTGCAAGGTAAGTCTCGGGTTAGCCAAGCGTGTCGCAGGACGAACGATGGCGACCACCGAGCGACACACCTTCACAGCGGGGTCACTTCTTCTTGGTGATGACAGGTAAAGAAAGTGTAGTGTCCCCTGGGAGCCGTGAGTAGCACGAGTGTGGTAGCTGCGCTGTTGAGTCACAATTGTCTACTTTCCTCAGCTTAGAGCAAAAGAGGGAAAAAACACACTATTCACCGTAACGAAATATTTCTAGATAGTTTCAAGGGGAGAAGAAAAACCATGGTTAAAGAAATGCCATAATTTTCCATTTTTCCCCTTTTTTCAAATTTCGCCTTATCTTGATATTATTGCAAGACCTCACGCTGTTTCGATAAAACAGAAATAAGCATTCCTCTTTAATATCTCAATAGGTCAAGCCCTTTGCCTGCTGGCATGCTTTACAAGGCTTTAGCTAACAAGGCGACATGTGCGTACCCGACAGAAGTAACGGTGCTCACGATTGTGCTGCAGGCCACAGCTGACGTCACAGACCTGCCGGAAAGGCCGAGGTTCCGGGAGCGATTAACTGCCTCGTCAAGATGAGTCTCGAGGCGTGGGCGAGTCCAAGAACGACCATCAAGAAAGGTGCAAACAAGTTCAAGGCGGGCCTGTCACCCACCTTACTGACATCTGACACAATGGCTAAGTGACGCTCTGAGCTTCAATCCAACCTGTATCCTCTATGTAAAGCTCTGTCGCTTTCCATTTTCGAGAGATCAGAAAACAAGTAAATAATAATCGTGTTGATACAAATTTCACCTGCTCGTGTTGTGATGTCAGAGTTGGAAAAATGTGTCCATAGAATGTTTACTGCACGCAAATAGGGACACTATGCAAATGAGAGCTTTAGTAAAGCTAAATTTTGCGCCAGACTGAAAGAAAAGCATTCATTTATTTGTTGTTGTGGTTTTAATCTAACTACATGAGAATACGCAGATCAATATTCCCTGTAACAGAAAATAAATTATAATAAATTACCACAAAAAAGTTGGGAAAGTGTAGATATCTATGCCTGCAATATTTTCAAGTACTCAAGTACACGTGTCAATTGGTAAATGTTTTATTTCCAGTCTTAATTTTGCATGCATGACCATTGTGTTCATTTGTTGGCTTTTTGATAGGATTATTACCAGTTTTAGTTAATCTTGCACGTGTGCAAATGATTCGAGATTTTCTGTTGTGCACAATGTAATCAAAATGTTGCCTGTCAATTTCTGTATTTAAAAAAAACCCGCAATGTCTTGTAGAGGGCCTTTGTAAACTGCCATAATTTGTCCCCTTCTTTCCCGTTGGCTTGTACTCAGTCCCAGACTGACAAACTGGACACCACAAAAATGGCGTTAAATCGGCAAAGCAGAACACCTTGAATCTTTCAACAGGTTGTCAATATTTGGGCAACTAAGTCGTAATCGTGTCAACACGATTAGTTTCGGGTGGGTGCACGCTCGACTGCCAGGTAAGTCTGGGTCAGCTAAGAGTGTCCTCAGTGACAGTGGCCACAAGCGATCAGCAGTAGCAGGAACAACCATGGCGACCACTGAGCGCGACACCTTCACACAGAGCTCCTTTTCTGGGTGATGACAGGTAAAGAAAGTGTAGTGTGTGTGTGCCTCCTGGGAGTCGCTAGTGACACGAGTGTTGTAACTTCTGGAAATGATCATCAGCCGAGGTGCAGATGACACTCGCGAAGAACTGACATGAAACTATTCTTTTTTTTTTTTTCATCGCCTATAAGAGGCCAATAAATGCAAAAAAGAAAAGCGAAACAGCATGAGCACAATTTCTTTCTCAGTTTACTTACAAACTTCTTTAACTCGCCATGAGCTATTTTGTAAACTAATTGTTGAGTCATCGACTCTATTGTCTATTTTAGACAGATTTGAGCAAAAGGGACAAAAAACACATCATTCACCTTAACGAAATATTTTCTAGATAAGGGGAAAAACAATGGCTAAAGGATTGCCAGAATTTGCCATTTTTTTTATTTTTAGAACAATCTTGCCTTTTCTTGATATTATTGAAAGACCTAACTCTGTTTCGATAAAACAGAAATAAGCATTCTTCTTTAATACCTCAGTAGATCAAGCCGTTTGCGTGCTTGCATGCTTAACAAGGCTTTAGCTAACAAGGCGACATGTGGGTACCCGACAGAAGTAACGGTGCTCACGATTGTGCTGCAGGCCACAGCTGACGTCACAGACCTGCCGGACAGGCCGAGCTTCCGGGAGCGATTAACTGCCTCGTCAAGACGAGTGTGAAGGTGTGCGCGAGTCCGAGGACGACCATCAAGAAAGGTGCAAACAAATTCAAGGCGGGCGTGTCACCCACCTTACTGACATCTGACACAATGGCTGAGCGACGCTCTGAGCTTGAATCCGACCTGAGTCCTCTATGTAAAACTCGCTTTTCATTTTCGAGAAAATTTGAAAAAATTTGACCTGCTCGTGTTGTGATGTCAGACTTGGAATAAAAATGTGTCCATAGAATGTTGTTTACTGCACGCAAAAAGTGTAGATATTCTTGTTGCAATGTTTTCAAGTACTCAAGTAATCTTTTCATTTCCCGTCTTAATTTTATATGCATGCCCAATGAATTCATTTGTTGGCTTTTGATAGGATTATAATCAGTTTTATTTGTATGTGTGCAAATAATTCGAGGTTTTATCCTTTGCACTATGTAATGAAAATGTTGCTTGTCACTTTATGTATTAAAAAAAAATGTTGCAAAGATATCATTATATTTTTCTGGGTTAGAAAAATTGCTTTTCTCTTTTCATTCGTAACCATTCCTAGACCGTATAATGGAGCCCGAGGATAATACTGTCAAATCGGCTGAGCCAGACATCTTGAGCCTTTCAACAGGTTGTCAATATTTTGACAATCGAGTCCTGTTAGTGTCATCACACCCTGTTCGCCACTGCCAGGTTCGTCACAAGTCAGACATGCGCGTCACAGCGACCAACGACCAATGGGAATCCTTCAAACCAATCAATGGCAGCGACCTCTGAGTGCGAGAATGTGTTCACACAGAATTAATTACCTCCGGGTGATGACTTGTGAAGAAAGTGCGGGGTTCGAGTTCGACTGGGAGTCTCTGGTGACATAAGTGTTGCAGCTGCTGGAAATGGCTGCCAGTCGAGGTGAAGCTGTGACACTCGCGAAGATAGTTATGTCTGGTTGACACTGCCCTTTGTCGATGTGGAGCCTGACATGAGCAGAAATCAGTGGCGAAAGGACAGGCAGAATGTAATTGCCAGTCCACTCACGTGCTGCTTTTTTTCTTACATTTCTATGGATGCAGAAGAAATAAAACATAATTCTTCAGACTATATCAACAACCTTTCAAAGAACTTTAAGGTTAGAGATGAAATCGGTTCTATCTTATGTCTGTCAGTTATTGTCACAAATTATCCGTCACCTGTCTGTCTCCACGAACACGCACGCACAAAGACTAACATAAATAAGCAGCCAGATAGACACGCACACAAACATTGATGCAGACAACTAAACAAACTTACTGGCTTTTTATGCCTTGTTACTAAAAACCAATCTATTTGGTTTAGAATCTTTAAATTATTTTATTGGTCAAACTTTTAAATAATAAATCTTACAAGTAGTCATGAATTTAACTCGACAATGTTCTTGCCATCCAATTAAATTTCATTCAAACCAAATTTTGCTCTTCACATTGAATAAAAAAAAATGGCATTGCGGTTTTGGTTTGCAATCTGAGACGGAAAAATGTTCGTGAAATGCTTTCCTGACAGATTGAAGAAAGGAAATATGTATTAAAAAATCACTCTTCATTCTTTCTCTGACAAGGGATTGGAACCGGAAGAACTAGCTTCGCTCCAGGCTAGCAGTCTTTCTGGTGCCTTCTCGACAAGAAAATGGTTGGCAGGATCTTCGATCGATTGATCAAAAGGACGCGTCGCAGTCGCGTGCGCCCCCTCCACCGATTGGCCAATCAGGGAGCCGTGTAGGCGGAGCTTCATGACAGCGCGAGCTGCTGACCAAAGGTTGACCGTTTCGCGCGATTAGCCCCGCCCCTTTTGACTCCTTAGCTTTCTTTCCCCACCCCCACCCCGACTTCTGTCGCCCTCCTTCCTCCCAAAGCTGACCACTGACCGGTTATAAACCTTTTGGCCTCTTGATGCGATTGTCACGACATCTGCAGAGTTGTCGCCAGTGTAGGTGACGAGTGCCAGTGTCACCATTACATCTCCAGTCTTCAGTCATCGACGGAGTCTCGACGAGGTGGGCTCAACAATTAGCAGTGCTCGGACCATTTTATTTAAATTCACTTTTTTCTTTTACTTCTCTGTGGCTTAAAAAGGACAAATTTTTTTCAAGGAAGGATATTTCAGCGCATGGATATTTTATCTTCTGTGGAAGCGCCAACCAGCCAACAACAGTGAAAACATAAAGTCCTTGGAGCTCAAGAACCTCTTAATTAACACCAAGATAAGAGTAACATCGCTGTTAAGGTAGTCTGCCTGAGCGATTTGGTTCCTGTCATCACCTCCTATTCCACTGGTCAGTCTTTCAGAGACGATGAGTGGTGGAGCTGAGGACGGAGTTCCAGTCGCCGTTGCCGGAGCAGGTTAGTGACAGATGTCATTTGTTATTACCTATTATATTATTGTTATCTATCTTTTGCTGTGGGTTCTTGCGGAATTCTTCTTTACTAATATTATGCTTTGTTATCTAATTCTATTCTGTCGAATTTACATGGCTTGAGTAGATTTAGATAACAACAATCAGCTTTCATCTTTCGAGGAAAGGAAGACAATATTTTCTTTCTCGCGAATAAGATGCAATATGCAAATGCACGAAAATACAAAGCTTTGCAAAACAGCTTATTTTGTAAATTGCAACAAAAAAGATATAATATCACGCGAACATAAATCATCTTCAAGGAATAATTTTTTTTAAAGACTTAGATGCAAATATGATCAGAAAGTATTTAAAATGAGAGAAAATCTTATTATGATTTTACGTTTTAAAATGTTTCATCTCGCTTTTTCATTGGCTTTCTCACTCGACTCCTACTCCCCTCAATAATTTCTTTTCTTTTTTTTAAAATTACCAAAGATGGACGGAAAATTATGATTTAAAATCCCAAAGATTTGCTCTGAAATTGTGTCAAAGAAAAATAACCAGGAAACAAGTTTCCCTTTTATGCAGACATAAATTTATAAATACTCTGCTCGCAATTAGGTGCATGATGTTGACGATCAGATAAAAACAAAGTTTATGATTTTTAGTGGCAACCCTACTGTGTTTTATATCAATAAATGTTTCGGTTTGTAACTTTAAAAAATGCCAAAAACAGTTTATCATTTTTGCTTCCAAAATACCAGATGATGCCATTTCCCCGTGAATTGCCGTGCGCATGTATGCGAGCGACACTATAATAATTAAGATTTTATTAAACTGAGATTTTTGTCCACATCGATGAGATGGTTACAACTGCGCTCATTTTTTTTCGCCCAGTTCTTGCTACAAAATAATGAGAACTTTGTCTACCTCACATTTATTATTCATGACTTAAGCTCTACCTTTTTATGCGACCTCTAATTAATTAGTATTTTAAAGCGACTTTATGTCAAACTGATCATTTGTAATTTTTGTTGTTGTTGTCGCTTCTGCTGCTGCTTTGATGGTCGTGTCGTTTATACTCCACTATATCTTCGAAGTTGTGACGAAGTTGTCAAACATATTAATCTTTCCAGTGCCTAAAAATAGTCAGGTTTATTTTTTTCTCTAAACTCGACCCCCTTTTGCCGGAAACCGATTTTTTTTTTTTTAAATTTAATGTTTGACCTTACAACGGACCACAAATACTTATTTCACGCTCGAGGGTATATAGGACCACACGACAGCCCCGGGGTAGCGAGACAGAACTAATGAAAGACTGCTGTCGACAATGAAGTTCGACCTTCCTTGGCAAAATATTTTGGCCAGTTTGCTGGAGTTAGCTAACTGTGACTAGCTAAGTTAGCTCGTTTCCTTGGTTTTGTAGTTTAAACAGTTCTCCCCCGCGAGTTGTTTCCTTCGAGCGTGTTCTCTGAAGGGATTTCTATGTTAGCAACTGTCAAAGAACACAAAGTGTAGGGAACAACACAGCGAGTAGATTCCACAACCAAATTTTGTGACTCTCCTCTCCCCCACCCCATCTTTCTCTTTCTTTCTTTTCTGTATCTGTTGATCCCAGTCCACCTCTGCCGTTTTCGCTAACATAAAGAAAAACCGAAGCAACGAGAGGATTTAAACCGCAGGAAAAACAGAAAGGTTAGGGAAGGGAAAATGGGTCTTCCTCTGCAAACACTTCAAAAGTGGAGTTTGTGCTGGGGCCGGAGGCAACAAACAGGAACCACAAGTTCCTCCTCCTCCCTCTCGGGGTTATAACAACGTTAGGACTCATTATTTCCATCGAGTTAGTCCTTCACCTGCCCACCTGGTGGCTTCCTCGCGGTCTTCGACTTGATCACAAACCTTTAGGGCGAACAAGTTAGCCCGACAATTCCCACAGGACAGATTGTGTAAAAGAAAGCCTTGGACGAAGTCCGCACGACGTAGTTCCAAAAGACCGTAGTGTCATCAGCCGCCATCTTCGAAGCTCAGCTGTAATGCTAAACGATGAACATTGAGTTGTTCATCGAAGTTCTTTTAAGTTGTCCAAATACCTGCTTCCTGTTATTGGAATTCGTGATAAGAAGTGCTAAGATGACATCGAAAGTTAGCTGCTGCAGTACAAACTCGAAGTCTAGAGTCTTGGCTACAGCGTACTCTCTAGTCTCGGTAGACAAACACCGTACGAACCGTTAAACCGGTTCCCACTGATGAAAGGGTATTTCACGAGCATGGCTGTAAAATCAGAGAACTCATCAGCGAAAGGTTACGTGTTGTGACTGGTGAGAGGGGTGGGCTGGTCAGTCTCCGGGGACTCGGACAGGTCAGTCTCATACGTCACCCGGGGCAAGTGGTCACATGATCGTGATCGCAGCTGGCTGACGATCAGCCAAGTGTCAGCTCCACAAGCATCGGCCTTTTGACCTGGCGTAAGATCGGGTTGGGGAGAGTGGGAGGGAAACACTACAAGACCACGAACTCTGCATCCTTCGAGTCACAAGTGGAGAAGCTGAGTCCTGATCTCATCGACTTCCCAAACCCTCTGCAAGCGATGAGTAGAACCTCTGCTGCGAATCCGGGTAATTCTCTATTAATATTCAGGTCTTGTTCGCTACGTATACAAATATAGTCTGTTCGCATTATTAATATTCTTCTCTGCTCGTCCCGAGTTAGCGAAAAATAGTATTTTAATAGAATTGTAAACCTGTCAAATGGTAAATGAAGAACATTAAGGCTTCGGATCCTCCGTCAATTTTTTTTTTTTTTTTTTGTTGACTTATCAGAGACATGACAAAACGTCTGTCTGGGTACATGACTTCTGACTCTAGCCAACCAGTTAACGGGAAAGGTCATCGCCTGCATAGTCCTTGAACAATCTCAGTGATCTCTCCCCTCCTTTGTGCCATCTTCCACGTGCAAAGTCCACAAGCGAATTCCAGTTACATCAGTGTCCAATGGAGGGAGTACAGCGAGTAAAAAGTAGTCGATCCTTTGGGACCGAATTTTAACAAAAGTATAGCTCGAATGATTGTCTGGCCTTGTGTTGAAGAACAGACAATCATTAGACATTAGACATTAATCTGTAAGTACCACCAGCACACGATCAGGCATTCGTGAGATGTCATACCCCGTCAGTCAGGAATACCCAGACATTCGCGAGAGTTCCAATGGCACGAGTCGAGACTAGCAGCGAAATTCCCGCATCTGGAGAAAGCTCGTTATACTTTTTCTTCTATGATTGAGGGGTAGGTGGGGGTGGGGTTGGCGGGGGAGATGGGTGTGAAAGGTCACGGTATGTTTTGGCCTCCACGTTTTCTTCGTTACCGCTTTTGTTTTCTTCTAATTCCACCTTTAATCCGAAAACCAGGTTCGTTAGTGGCATCAGCCACAACGCTTTTCCGGTAAGTCACCTGGAACAAGTGATGATCGCTGCCGTGACTTACCTGCTTGACAAAGCTTGCAGGTGTGTGGTGGTCGACAGGTCTATGGATAAATCGTCGTAGAGGAGGGGGCGGGTCCAAAAGCCGGATCAGCAGGGCAAGTCGATCTTACTGCGGGGTTTCAACCACAATACCTGATAATTAGGATCATTACTGTCTACATTCAGTGTTGTTGTGTGGTCTAAGGTCGATAAGCCATGCGACAGTTTTCAAAGGAGGAACGATAAGCAGCAACATAGGTATTCTATTCCTTGACTTCTGACTCTTGAAGGGCTGGTACTGTCTTCATGCCTCATTTATTACTGTCTTCCCATCGGCTGTGTCTGATGTACATCAAATACGCTTAAACTCAGGTATAACAACAGGACTTCATCTAAGTAAATGGTCAAAGAAAAAAACAAACATGTGGAGAAACATGTAAGTAGATAGTAAATTTTGAGGACAAGTGAACAAATGAAAACGAAAGTCGGTAAGCGAACAGGTGGTGTGGTGGTGCATCTGTGGATGTGTCTGTGTATGTCAAGTTTTTTTGTAAGAAAAAAACTACAACACTCAAATATTTACTTCTCGCTCTTTTTTTTTCCTCCAGAAGGCAAAACCCAGCAGCTATGCAAAGTGTGTGGCGACAGGGCCTCTGGGAAACATTATGGTGTCATCAGCTGCGATGGCTGCCGAGGTTTTTTCAAACGCGCCATCCGCAAGAAGATGGGTCGCCTGTACAGGTGCAAAGACAACAACTCTTGCATCGTGGATGTCAGTCGTCGGAATCAGTGCCAGGCATGCCGGTACAGACGCTGCATGGAAGTCAAAATGAACCCTAACGGTATTTATTCGCTTGTTGCATTTTCTTTTCTTTTCTTTTTTTGTTTTTTTACTGTTTTGTGAAGTAATAGTTCGTGATGTAATGACAGTAACTATACATGCCTGTTTGTTTGTTTGTTTTGCAGTTATTAATTATCCAATAGCTGATAGTGCAGATTTCTGATTTAGGGTCGGGTCAAAATTTGTTAATGCTAAAAAGTAAGATGGAATAAATATCCACTGTAAAACATGTATTCCATCACCGATTTTTTTATTTATTTAATTTTTTTAATTTATTTTTTTATTT
>SRHC01003403.1:0-16002 GCA_004794325.1 Pomacea maculata | reverse complement strand
TTGTGTCTTGTCTTTGAACTATATGTTCAAAGCCTTCAAACTGGCTTCAAAACCCATCTCTATTCTGTTCACTTCTCAGCTCGCCATTCATGCACCTAGTTTACATCTGTCTTGGTATCATCAGTTACATGACTTGTTTCCCCGTGTAGTTGACTATTGGTTTGATTTGTAGTCTTTCATGTTCACCATATTGAGAAAACATCCACATCGGAAATGATTTTTACAAATTCAATTATTACTACTAATATTAAGAATATTATACAAGTAGTTACTGGCAATCTTTAAGTAGCCTTACTGATGATGTATTCAGTTTCCATCTCTTATTCTTGCCTTAGAGTGAGCTAGATGATTAAGCCCATTACAGTCACTTTCTGAATGAAAATTGTAAATTATGTCCATTAATAATAAAGCAGAAACATGATTACCAACATACTAAGGGATCACAGGTAATTTGCACATATTCTGCACTAGGTTTGAAATCACCTGTTGATTTCATCACGTGACTGGGCCTGACGTTCTTTTCGATGTTTGGCTGCTCTGTAGATAAAAACATCAACATTGCATTGACTTGAAATCTGTAAATGCTTGTATCTTTATAAAGAGTTCTTGTGAGCAAAATTGATAACTTTTTCCTGAAATGCTCTATGGCTGTATGACTTATTTAGTTCACTTCCTTTTCACAACCCAAAAATGTTCCTATAAACAATCACAGTAGATCTGTCCCCGAACTTATATCCTTATAACTTATAATACATGTCCATGATCTGTCATTTAAATTTTAAAATAAGCTGTGCACTGGCCAGAACTTTCCCAAATTCTGCAATGTATGTTCAGAAGACAAAGTCTTACCGTGCCATATTAGAAGCCAGTGTTTTGATTTTATCAAGTGTAATCAGCTTGTCATCGCCCATAGCACCTGCAGTTTGATGAGTGACATCAGCTGTTTGTCGAGCTGTTAAACATAATGTCTGTTCTTTACTTTCTTAATTTCAGATGCTTTTTTGACAGTGTATGAAAAGTCATCCTAAAATTTGCAATGAAATACGACTTGTGCTCCTAAACTTTGAGGCACAGTCCAGTTTCATTAGAATAATAGGCTAGAATGATTTTTGTGTGTGTGTGTATAGCTAATGATTAAATGTTAATGTTTTGAGACATTTTTTTTTCTTAACATGTTTTTCTGTGTAGACAACATACATATATACCTTTATGAATGCAAATTAACATTACATGCATGGCATGATTTCTGGGCCCTAAGTATTTCTTAAACACCAACTTCAAACTTTTTAAATAACAAGTGGGAAAATACAAACATCATTTAGTCTGAAAATCTCATTGTTAAAAATCTTTATGTCCACCAGTACATGTGAGTAGATTCTTCTAATTTTCTTACCTGAGCCAGTGCTGCTAGGTCGCTTCCGCCATTCAGCAATATTTGTGTTAAGATTTTCTTTGATGACAGCAGTGATTTGCTGCAAGGCTAAGTAGCCTGTAATCTCTGCAAGTTGAATAGCAAAGAAAAGCTATAAGTCTTAATTTTAAACTTTTAGCAGTCCAGGAAAGTAACTTAAGATCAAAATAGTAACTTCTAAATCTACAATAACATTGTAAAAACTTTCTGAATACAAGATCATAGATATGAGATAAACAGTCATAGAACAAAGAATATTGAAAAATATCAATCCATAGATAAAACACAAAATAAACATACGTGAAAGACGCATGACTGGAACAGCATTGGATATGCTATCATGTGCCACAGCTTTCTCAGCCTCCAGAAACAAACGGCGGCGCATGTGCTCATTGCAGAGAGGGACAATACTGTCCATAGCGTCTTTATGCTCTCTGTCTGTGAGATGACCACTCTCAGAAATTTGGAAAGGTAACAGCTTGTTCTCCAACTAAAGAAGAGACAAAGGAGACTGTTAGTTTGAGGGAAGCAGGTAGCCAAGAGGCTTGGAGCAGGGTGTCTCTGACACCCTACTTCCATCACCTTTCTTTTATATCACCTGCAGCTGCAACAAATGAATATGGACCCTTATGTCATGATTGACTGGCAAAGCAAAAAATAGTTGATCTGTTCTGTGAAAAATCAAACTTTAGGAAGTGTAAGACTCACATCATGAAATCGAGGCTCTCTGTACTTGAGGATAATATGAATGATGAAGCTGCAGACCAGCTGTTTTGAGATGTGATTCTCACTGAATGATATGTAACTCATTTGCAGGGTCTCAAGATCATCCTCCTTGACAAAAAACAGTAAATATGCAAAATATTTTCAGTTTGGTGCAGTTCAGTACAATTCTTTTCAAATCTACCATTTGCAGATATCGAACACAAAATGTCAACAGCAGAAAGTTTGTATCTTAATTTACTTCTAATTATCCCACTTTTTATCAGCTTTTAAATAGAAACAACTATCATGAACAATAGTGAATCTAAATCTAATCTTCTGTTAAATGAATAAATCTCATTGCAGAATACAAGAAAACAGTAAATGATTAATACTGTTAGGAAAGGGTAGACAAGTGATGCAAAGGCCCTGAAGTCTTCAACCTCCATCCAGTCAACCATTTTGATGAAGTCAGCAATGAGCATAACATAGCGAAGGCAGGAAGCATCCAGGTTGCCAACCAATACATGATCCAAAAGCTCAATCATCTAACAAATAAACAAGTTAAATTATTGCAAAATGTGTTTATTGTTTGTATGTATACGTAAACACACAATGTAATATAAAAGAACTGTCAAAGAATATTACATATTGCTTAAATAAAAAAGAACAGAAAATGTGAACTCATATACAGAGAGTAATATACAAGAAATGTCAAAATAATGAATAGCATTTAAATGGAAAAGGCAGCTGTATGCCTTACTGTACCTTGTCAGCACCTGAATACTTTATGATAGATGATAAGAAATCATGGGTCATCATGTACATAATATCATCCAGAAGGTAGCGCCACTTCATAAAATTATACAAATTGTCCTGCAAAAAATATGAGAACAAAAAATTTAAGCCATGAACAGTTTTAAAATAAGATTTTTTCTCCATGTTTTTTTCTCTTATGGCATTATTTAAGCATACATGCTCATGTAAAAAAAATATTTAGGACAAATGTTTCTTGCATCTAAAATCCAAAACTTACAAGTATTGAGAAGCATAATTTTTCTCCTTCTGCTGTTTCATCCTGCAAGATGATGTATGCAAGAAACTCTTCAAATAATGACACTGTCTGCTCCTGAAAAAAAGGTATCAACCATCTTACAGAACTGTATTATCTTGCACAATTTTCTAAATACTGAATATAAATTATTTAGAAATTGCCATTTGTTCTTGATGTCATGTATCTAAGATGGACATGACATGTAATGCTTCAATGTCTTTGGAATTATATATTCTCAGAACTTTATCTGCGAAGTATTTATGTAATCCTATTCTACAAACAAAATAAATTATTACCAATTATTCCATGATGCATATAAGAATGTGTTAATGAACTGAGAATATGAAGGCAAAGCATAAAAATCATTTAAAATATTTTCTAACAATTTGTTGTTCTCATGCATGTGTCATCATAACTACCCTGCTGAATTCAACATGCATATTCTGCAGTCCTGTATACATGGGATATCATGCTATATGCATGGTCTGTTCCTGATAGTCCTAGCTGCTATGTTTGATTGCTACCTGAGTAAGAGGACGTGGAATAGTGCGACTGAGGTCGGTACGGATGTGGTAGTCATCCCAAACTCTCTGAAATGAGTTAACCTTCACACAAAAAGTAAAAACAACAAAGATTAATTAATAGTGAAATTATTGCAAGTAATTCCAGTGCTGCATGCTGGATAGTACAAGTTGTCTAGTTCTATAAGGTATGCAGTCATAGGCAAATATACATGCTGATTGAGTGCTGCATCTTCAATGATAGCTTCTCTTACAAAATGTGTAATATATTTTTTTTATTTTAAAAGGGTTAGGGAATTGAGAATAGTTTGCTAAACAAGTGTACTCCATATGTTATCCATTAAACCTGGAAGAGTTGTTTTCATAACATATGCAGACATCCCAAGTGTAGACAAACTGAAACCAATTTTTTAAAATGCTGATATATGTAGGTTATTCCCATGTGTGTGAACTGAGAAAACTAAAAGGTGACTCATATACCTTAATAAAGTTTCAGAGATAAATCTGATAAAATAAGGATCACTCCTTATATTGGATTGTAAAAAAGACTTGCTGCACACATTCTTCTTTCTCTCTAGGCATATGGGCAAATAAAAGTACACTACCATGTAGGCCTCTCCCATGCTGTAAGAAGGGCTTTCTTGGGATGTGACAGTGTCTGGTGTGAGAGACATATTATGGGCTGGCTGATAACTCTGTACTGCACTGCTCAGGACAGGTTCAACATTAAGCGTCAACTCAGGGCTTGGTGGATTCACTAGCATCCTAAAATTCAAGAAGTAAAAACTTTAATTCCTCCCACTTTTCTCTCCTTTTCCCCCTTTGCATGTATTCAATGAGTTCTTATATTGAATCCACTACAAATGAAGATGACACAATATGCTTTTTATGCATTTCATTTCTCATTATTGCAGGACTAGTAGTGTGCAACATTTCTTTTTTGATCTTGTTTAGGGCAAGCTCCATGCAAGATTCTATTCCCATCAATGTGGATGAATACCCTCTTCTGCTTTCTTCATATATATGTCTACATACAAACATCGCTATGCAGAGATGAAAAAAAGGTCAAACTTGTGACATCCTGATTTGGCTACTTGAATTATGTTCCCATCTCTCTAAGACTTTCAGAAGGTAAATGTATCCATGCACTAATCTGACTTTCGTGTTGCTGACTGCATCAGGCTTTACTCAATTATTAGAAAAAATGTTGCATTCCACTAGTCTTTTAGCTTCTGTATGTGTTTATATACAGCTGAAAAATTATTTATTCTTTTTTTGATGTCACTATAACAATAACTGCATTGATGATGATTGATAATTGATAATGATGATAGTGAACTGCAATAAAGCCAATGCTTACTGAACTAATTCCCTGTTAACACGAACTTTTGGTCTAGAAATTTTGAGGTGGGTACAGTTGTGAGGCAGCACAAACACCTTTTCTGTTCCTCCAGCTTTATGAGGGCAAATCACTGTCTGTAACAAAAATAAAGATTTTATGAAACTATAATAGGGTATTTTATATGGGATTGCAACCTTCAAAGATGCTATTGCAACTGTAGTTTTAAAGTGAGCTGAGAACAAATTTTGTGTTGGAAGACACTGTTATTAACTTGGAAGTATATTGTAGCTAATTAATCAAGTCATGTGCACCATTGAGATCAGTAAAAGTATTTGAATCTTCACGAGGTAACACACTTTTTCACCACAACTTGAACAGTATTTGGCATCCTTGAATTCCTCAAAAGTCTTTCCAGAGTTGTTTGATGTGTACAGCATGGCAGCATACTTGCTGAAAACTCGATCCTGTGGGATGTATGGGTCTGCTGTATTGTGTTTTCCATCATCTTCATCCAGCCCAGCCCACAAAATTGATTCATCTGCAATTTATTTATATTACCTTTAAATAAATCATATTATATTTCAAGGATTTAAAACAGAAGATTTAGTTCAAAAATAAAGCATTGCTACATTCTTATTCTATTTTACCCCCACTGGAGAATAGGGCCACAACTGCACAATCCCATTGGATCTGGTTCTAGGCATCTCTTCCCAGTCAGAACCATGTCATGCCAGCTGACTCCGCCTTGCTGTGGACCAATCTTCATATCTGTCTGGGTCTCCCAACCCTGCGCCATCCCTGTGTGTTCCAGCCTAGAGCTTGTTTCATTAAATTGTCAGCTGGCTTTAGTAGGGTATGACCCATCCAGCCCCACTTCCGCTTCTTGATGGCTGGCAGGTTTTTGGTTGGTTCTCTCCCACAGGTCTGTATTGGAGATCTTCTAGGGCCATCTGATGTTGAGGATGTGGTACAGACATCTGTTGATGAATGTCTGAATCTTCTTGGTGATGGTGTTTCACATGCCATGTCTCAGATCCATATAGAAGGATTGACTTTACATTTGCATTGAAGATACAGATCTTGGTGTGTAGAGATAATGCCTTGGAGTTCCAAATAGGTCACATGTGGAATGCAAGCCTGGCTTTATTTATTTGCCTTCTTACATCTTCATTTGCACCTCCATCTTTGCTGACTATGCTTCCAAAGTCTCTGTAATAAATTCCCCATGTAGTTGGAGTGTGGTTTCTTGTTTGTTGTTGACCCGCATAGCCTCCATCTTCTAAATGTTGATGGTCAGGCCAGTCATTACTGCTTCTTCTGAGAGCCTAGTGAGCTTTGTCTGTGCATGTTGTTGTTTGTGGGACAAAAGGCTGATGTAACCCGCAAAGTCGAGATCCTCAAGTTGCATGGTGAAGGTCCACTGATTGCTCGTGTTGCTGTTCGAGGTTGTTCTTCTCGTGATCCACTCTATGATCATCAGGAAGATTGTCGTCGAGAGCACACAACCTTGCCTCACTCCAATCCTCACTGCGAACAGGTCGGTCAGCTTCCCGTTGTGGATCACCTGGCATGACAAGTCCTCATACAGCTGCTGGATGATGGAAATGAACTCTGGTGGAAGTCCGTAATGCTGCATCAACTTCCAGATGGTTTCCCTGTCTACGGAGTCAAAAGCCTTCTCAAAATCCACAAATGTCATGTAGAGTGGCAACTGCCATTTGATGGATTGTTCAACAATGATTCACAGTGTAATGATATGGTCTGTGCATGATTTGCCCTGCTGAAAGCCTGCCCGCTCTTGCCTCAGTTTCTTGTCTAGGACAGTAGCGTAATCCTGTGCCAGTTGCTGCCAGTACTTTGCTCTGAGCTCTTCTTTTTCCTGCTGGTCCTGAAACTGGTTGATCTTCTGCTTCAGCTCGTTCATTTCCTCTATCTTTTTCCAGGTCCCTAAAGTCAGCCATTCCTTGTGCTGTTTCTCATTCTTTCCCAGGTCTTCCATGTCTCCTGTAATCCTGTCCAATAGTTGGCCACTGTTTCTTCAAGGAGTCCCTCCAGTGCTGCAAACCTGTTTTTAACTTCACAGTTTAACTCTTCTTGCTCCTTGCACCATTACTTCCATATAATCAAAGCATCATTT
Source organism: Pomacea maculata (assembly GCA_004794325.1). NCBI lineage: Eukaryota > Metazoa > Mollusca > Gastropoda > Architaenioglossa > Ampullariidae > Pomacea > Pomacea maculata. Next base: position 8,835 of record SRHC01003403.1, on the reverse strand, counting down.
GCCAAATACAACACAGACTAAATAATTTCAGACAGTAAATTTATGATTTTATATTTTGTCATTTTCTAAATTTGGATCAGAAACTGAAAAGTATATTAAAAGTATATTAAAAAAATGCAATGATATATTTTCCTCTTAACTAAATTAATTTTGTACAGAAAGGATCGATATATTTTTCAGCAATGCTGAATGAGCAAGTATATGAATCACTTGATAATTTAGTCACACTTACTGTTCTTGCCACTTGAGAACTTCACATGTTCTACATTTTTATTTTTCCTGAAACAGTGTCCAAAAGAGTACATTACATGAAAAAAAACTTATGGTAAATAATGCTAGATCATTGTATGTCACATATTGCTCACATCCATACACTAGTCAAGACAGCTGTCATGACTGAACACCAACAAATGCTACATATGCATGAAAGAATGCATCCAACATAAAAAATAGCATAAAGTTCTGAAAGAGCTAGAGTTATGGGTTATTAATGAGATATAAAGATGAGATTGTAAGTCATGGCCAAATACATACGCTAGCGATGGGTTGGTTTCCTCAAGCATCTGAAGCTGCTCCATCATCATGTTGTTGTGCTTGTGCAGCAGGTCCAGCTCAGACAACATTGCGCGTATTGTGCTCTCAAATCGAAGCTGGACCACTTCCAACTTATAGACATTGTAATTCTTACCTAGTTTTTATGTTTCTTAATACATAGATCCATTCCTTAAATTACTTATTAAATTCTTGAAATAAATATTTCTTACTCGAGCTTATATTAGAGTTTATGCATCTAAGCATTCTAAATGTGAAAAATCATACAAAAGTAAAATTTCAGTTTACACATATCGGCAGACAAATAACACAGTTATATCAAAATTTTATACAACTTTTATCCTTCTTTACCATTATTACACATTTTAGTTATTTCTTTTCAAGTGATTTTAAGCTTTTCATGGCTACCTCTTGATCTGCATCATCCAGCTCCATTTCTTGAAGGTCCATCTCAGCATCTGTCATGTCGGCAGTTATTACCTTTTCCTCTAGTGCCTGCTTGTGGCTCTCAAGAAACTTGTCAAATTCTGAACCATTCAGTTAAGACCAGTCAATTAAGTAAACATAATGAATAATAGTGACTCGTAAAGTTCTTTTGATTCCTGGTATCTATAGTGTGTTCTCATGTGCCTTCCTGTATGCTCGTGCATGTTTACATATATAAGTGCCTTAATTGATTCCTGAAATAGGGTTAAGCATCATTAACCAATTATTCTCCTTCAGTGCTGAAGAAAAGTGCTCTATAAATATTGACTATTTTATCAATCTTTTTTGTTGCCAAAAAAATTTCCCTTGATTTAAAGATAATTTAAGACTTTTACCTTCCATTGCTGTGTTCATCACACTTAAAATCTGTTCCTCCATGTGGTTTGCTGAGTGAACATCTCCAATCAAGTATTCCTACGTTAAAAGAAAAAAATATCTTCAAAGAAGCTAGAAACTCTAAATCGTTTACAGTTTGCATTTGTGGATAGGTTTGTTTCATTTTTTTGTACTCTTAATTGTAGTTTTGAAGTTTCCTCATTGTAACATTGTTCCATGACTAAAGGAACAAAAAATATCGTAAGCAATGTTTTTCAGCACCAGAAATATAAATTCACACACAACATGCACACCAATAAGGAGTGTATCTATGAAACTACAGAAGTATTTTCCATTATAGAAAATTAAAAGGACAAAGATTCTGCAACAAGGAACCAATTGGCAGCTTAATTCCAATAAATTAAAGTGCCTATATTAGCAGACGAGTCTAAAAGAGATATGATTTACCCGTTTTGAAGCAATAACTGTCTGCGGATTTTTCTTGGCACTGTTATCCTCATCTGACTCTTGATCTTTGTCAGTGAATGCTGAAACATAAAAAGGAAGGATTTAAAATGAAAGATAATATAATATTTACACATTTGTCTTGTAGATAATTTTGTGCAGTCATGGAAAAGATGATACAACTAATCCAAAGATCCCAAAAGAAAATTAGTATCTTTTGATAGCTAGCAACAACTGCACAGTATGATAAATTTTGTGGTATTTAGAACTGAACATGTTCTTTTAAGCAAATATTATTCAGTTTTATCTTTATGCGCAATTCTGAAAAATTGTGATTAGTGTGAATATAGTCTTAACAAATAAATGCTTTTGGATCATTTTTATCTTGGAGATCAGCAACACACTATACTGGTAAAGGTATTAAGATCCCACATAATGGCCTTAAGGGCTGTAATTAATTGTTTTTGTAATTAATTGTAATTAATTGTTTTACCAAGATTTGAGCATGCACATATGAACTGTGGAGGCTAGCCTTTACTTTCACCATGTTTCCTAAAACTTTCTGCTCCAAGTCAAGCAGCTATAACCCACATAGTAACAAAACCTCAATGAAGCATTAGAGCTGCTGTCTAATAAGTTTGTAGTCCAGTAAGTACTTGTATATAACAAACTAGAACAGTGGTTCTAAAAGTATTTTGTACCGCGGACTACTTAACTAAAGTAAAAAATACGTCGGACCACCAAGGCCTAAAATCACACTGTACCATGAATTTCAAATTAAAATTACCGCATTTGTCTCATTACAATTTAAAACTAAATGTACTTTTGTAACAGTAGTATAGTAATAAGTTTACATAAAATTACATACTTTGCAAAGTTCTTTATTAATTAAAAGATTAATGCAATGAATGTAGGTTGGTTTTTTTTTTGAGATATTAAGGTGATAACCATCACTTAATATAATCACTTTGCTGACTTATGATGACTGTCAGCTGCAGACTACCTGACTTATGCTTGCGGATCACACTTTGAGAACCACTAAACTAGAATGTTGTTAAGTCCTCACCATAGTACATGTCATCATAGCCTTTCTTGAACTGAGACAGATATTCTATCTCTTGCTTAGCCTCTATCAGGGAATCCTGTGACAAATAAAAATGCTTAAAAAATTGCAAGTGCTTTGTGATAAGAATGTACAGACAAAAGGAAAATAACCAGAGACAAATATATACATCAAAATATTGCTGGATGAAGCTAATTTTAAGTTAGTAATCCAGAAAAATTGCAACAGTCTTTTTAAGTTAAACAAACAAATACAAAAAAGGTAAAAACCCCACAAAACTGTCACTTTCTCTAACCTTCAAGTCTGCAATGTCACACTCAAGCTGATGCTGCATGTTCTCAGCATTATTCCAATTTTTTTCCATCTCCTGTCCAATCCTGAAAAAATAATACATATATTGATGCAGTCATCAGTCACATATCAGGGAACATTTCTGAAGCTGCTGAAAAGTTTTGCTCAGAAAATTATGAAAATTAAATTGAGGTTTAAAAAAGAGAAAGAATTACATGTCATCTCCTTAATAAATATAGATCTCTGATAAGTCTGATTTTTTATAAAATAGCCATTGATTTGTGTGTATGTAACTGTATTGTCCTGGAGATTACTTTTAATTTTATAACTCTTAGTAATAACAGAACTAATGAGCATTTGAAATGATAGTACTAACAGATTTATGGTGATACAAGAATTAATTGTGTATAAATGTGAACATGAGTATACCTGCAAATTTCTGCATCCTTTTCACCGATGATCTGCTGTAGTTCATTTTCCACTTTATTCAAATGGTCAATCTGCTCTTGTAGCTTTGCTGTCTTCTCCTGGCTTTCTTCAAACTGCTTGTGCTTGTCAAACAGCCTACAACAACAAAATGTATACTGAGCATATAATGCATGTATGACATTAGTAGAAAATATTTTATTACTTTTTAATTGTAAACTTTATAATTATTCATTTAACCTCATTTATTAGCATTAACTGTGAACATTACTGATCTGAACCCATATGCAGCAAAAGCTTAATGTTAACTGATTTTTTTTAATATAAAATTCCAAGCCCAAATAATGCTTAGGATTAAAGCCAAAAGGCGTGTATCGATACATCAGTCTAACAAAGTGCTGTGAATTATTCCTTCACATAAAAGAACAAAGTGCCCAAATGTCATCTATGCTAGGAACAGGCACATATTACTGTAATGAACATAAGTTGCATGGTCAATAATACAATGTGTGACACATTTAGAAATGAAACCATTTTGATCTCTCATATCCTGTCTGCTGTGATGATAACTAACCTTTTTTTAACAATGTCTAGCTGCTCTTTAAGTTCCTCTATCTGCTCATTTTGTTTATCATGTGTTCTCTTCACAAGCACAAAGTAGGGCAAACGTTGTATGTAGCTTTCACCACAAACACTCTTATTATCTGTACCTTCCTCGACCACCCCTGTCAATTCACCACTATATACAGCCTCTGAAATTTGGTAAATAATTGATACAATTAATATGCATTAATACTGAAAAATACTTTTATCTCTAAAATAGATCTTTTTGAGACAATTTACACTTTTTTTGGCAAAGATGGATAAAATTAGCAAATGTTTTGACATTGTCATGGATAACAAAAAATTACCAACTGAAATGCAATTTTGCAAGGTACTGAAGTCTTTATTATAGTTATTAAACTGAAATGATGAATAAAGGACCAAGTGTATCCTCTCATGACAAATGATGTTTCTATATATATTACAACTCGATCTATATTTTATGATAGCTCTATGTGTATCCTTTTTTTTTTTTGGATGAAAAGTTGAAAGATATGAGTGCACAGATAAAGAATGCAAGAAATGATAATGCAGAAGCAAAACATAAGTATGCAGGTTGCTTATACTTGTAAGAATATGTTTATATTTCTCTGTGTGTGTGTGTGTGTGTGTGTGTGTGTGTGTGTGTGTGTGTGTGTGAATATATAACTTAATTTCTAGTCCTTATATTTTTTTAATGACTTTAATGTAGATGATGCATCTTGAATGCTAATAAAATTATTTTTAATAGATATTGTAAATGTTTGAAACTGGTTTGAGAGTGGCTTGAGACTTTTTGTTGTATAAGCATTAATACTGCATACACATACTGAATAAATCTTCGCGTAGTTTGGTGAAGATTCTGGAATATAGGCCCAGCTGTGGAATAAGCTCATCCAACACCTGAAAGGCAAGGACCATGCGCTCTTCTGTTAGTCCGGTTGCGCCGTGTTCCAAAACCATCAAATCATACTTGTTAACTGAAAATACATTGATGGCACATGCTCACTTAAAATAGATGTGTATGTAAATTTCTCTCTCTCTTCTCTCTCTCTCTGATTAGTCTCACGAATTAATTAGGTGAACAGAACTTGAAGCCAGAAAACGTACTTGTTAATAATAGTCTACTGAATATTTAAAAAATAGCAGCACTAAAGAAACTTGTACATAAACAGAGTGTTATAATTACCAAAAGAATGTACATCTAGTAATTTTGTTGGCGGAGTTTTCTCCATGGATTATGGATGATATGGGTCTCAGACCTTTCACTCAAAATCGTTGCTAAGGGACGCACATGGTGCCCGCCTTTAATTCCATGAGCCTAGAGAGCGGTGTTAGGGGAGCGCACTCTTTCAAAAACAATGCTGTTCACGGCTTTCGTGGCTGTTCAATACAAGGCGACGTACAAAAAAAGTTTGCTGAAGAAGTATATTATTTTAATGCGTTTAGTGCCTCTGTTAAGGAATTAAGAAAACAGAGTGAGTCACTACAAACTACATGGCTAGATTGACCTCCACCCAACTCACATTGATATGGCTCTCTCCATCCCACCAATGACTATATTGGATGTATATCAAGCACTTACCAAACTTAAAGATACTAACAGTAACACCAAAGGTCCAGACAGCATCAACAACAAAATCCTAAAGCTCTCAGCACCGGCCATTACTGAAAGCCTGACTTATCTGTATAACCTCTGCATTGATAAATCTTACTTTCCAACGCACCTTAAACAAGCAAAAGTAATCCCAATTCACAAATCAGGTGATCCAAGTGACCCTACAAACTATCGTCCAATCTCAATTCTATCACCTCTCTCAAAACCCTTAGAAAAAACACATCCACAAGCACCTACAAGAGCACCTTCTAAGGTATGAACTCCTCCATACAAACCAATCCGGCTTTAGGCCCCGTCACTCTTGCCACACTGCACTTACATCTATGGTGGAACAATGGCTAAATAATATTAATGACAATCTTTTCTCTGCCGCCTTATTTGTTGACTTTTCCAAAGCCTTTGATGTCATAGATCACAATCTGCTTATCAGAAAACTAACTCTATAAACTAAATACCAGTAACACCGAACTCCTTATCTCCTTTCTTGATAATCGAACTCAGAGAGTTGCTGTAAACAACCAACTGTCTGATCCCCTAGAAGTTAAATTCGGTGTCCCTCAAGGGTCAGTACTAGGACCTCTGCTCTTCTCCATATACATAAACGATCTTCCTCTCCATATATCCCAATCCCGTGAAATGTTTGCAGAAGACACCACAATACACGCACACCACCAACAGATTGAGCCACTTGCTTCCATCCTGCAACTGAGCGCCGACGAGCTTCAGGCTTGGACTGATTCAAACCATATGTCCCTCAACCCCCTGAAAACTGAAGTGATGCCTCTAACGACCAGACAGAAAAGACAAAACCTAGCCACCCCGTTTCCTACTATCCAAATCGGCGCTCAGTCAATAACTGAAGAACAGGTCCACAAACTCATGGGTGTTACCATTGACAACAACTTATCGTGGTCCCAAAACATCTCAACCACAAGTAAAAACATCTCCATGAAAGTCTACCAGCTGTTCAGAATCAAACATTTCCTTGACACTCACACAAGGAAACTCTTCTATATCACCCACATCCAGTCATTGACTATGTCTCTACCCTCTGGGACTCCGCTAGCGGAGCTTCCATGAAACCTCTAGCTAGTGTTCAGAGGCGAGCTATCAAAGCTGTCCTGCTAAAACCGAAATTAGACCCACGTGACTTCACCTCTCTAGGCGTCCTTCCTCTTAAAAACAGACTCAAATTTAACAAATGCATTTTCATCTATAAAATACTGACGGGTAAATTATCGCCCGGACTCTCTCTCCTTTTTTCCTCCAATAACTCTAGAACCTTCCCAAAACTGAATATCCCCTTTCCTCGACTGGACCTCTTCAAATCAAGTCTGCAATTCTCAGGGAGCGCGCTATGGAACAACCTCCCTCTCCATCTCAAGCAATTGCACTCCCTGAACTCCTTTCGACGCCATCTATCTCAATACTTTCAAGATTTATAGACGAGGCCTCTAGATTCCTACCAACTCCAGGTGACCTTGTGAATATATGCCAATCTCTTCTTTAACCATCGCCTTGTACATATCCACCCTTTTCTATGCTTACTACTTTTTTTTATTTAATGCTTAATTAATTCATTTATATAGTTAATTTTCTTCCCTGTAAAGGGCGAGGACTAAGTGGAAAAAAGCGCTCAGTTTACTTATTTTAAAGAATTGTCATTGTCATTGTCATTGTCAATTGTCATTGTCATTGTCTTGCGCGTTACACTAATGAAATGGGGTTGGTCGATACGCCATATACATATTTTCATGTACTTCGTAGGATACTGGACATTTCCCTGCACCAAGAACTGACCTCGATATTGACCTATCTCTGTAGGTCTGATGCCGTCATTGGTCCATGGATATCACAGTTATGGGACAAAATATTGCAGATCTTTCCTCTCCCTAGTGACAAGAGCATCATTCCAACAGAAGTCAAGTACTTTGTTATGCACAGATGACAGATGGCACTACTGTAGTCTGTATAGGACACTAGGGATAGAATCATGCATTTCAGGAACAGGTGTTACATCCCAATAGAGTTCAAGTGTCGTCTGTCTAGCACATACTTTGTACAGTGTATAGTCTCTCAGGCGCATTGTACACTTGTACAGTCTGGTGTCAGCACACTGTACAGTGTGATCTCTCAGGCACACACTTTGTACTATTTTACTTTGCACATTCGCAAGACACATATAACGAGGGATGCCACTGGTCACTCACCAACCAGCTAAGTAGCCAACATCGACAAGAGAACAACCACCCTACTGACTCTTCGCCCCTCCTGCAGTAGCGTGGTGGACAGGTGACTAACCCCCCACTCCCCGTCAACCTGGCGGACAGGTGTGGGAGCCCCTGAGGTGTCAGTCTTTTCTAGATGTCATTGACCCCTCTGCCTGCCGGGTGGTCGTGCTTGGCTGCTGTAACCACTCAGGGCTCTCTCACTGCGCTCCTACCTCATGTTATACCTCTACTCGGACACACACGCCCCTCTTCCTTACATGATAGGTCTCTGGCTAGTAAACAATCCACCCTAGACCCTAATTGTGGCGATTGTTATCTCCCCATTAAGGTTACCACATGACCCTGTCAAACGTTATTGTGTTATTTAAAGTGAAGAGCCATTGCTGAGACAGTGTACATTACTGGTTTATAAGGAACTCATTGCATTTTGTGGATGTGTGCGCGCGCGCGTGCATGCGAGAGATCAGAGCGTGTGTGTGTGTGTAATGGCGCGTGCGAGAGAGAAGGAGTGGAGAAAGCGAGCGAGAGAGAGAGAAGACCGGTGTTGAAGACCGTAATTAAAGTGTTAGATTGTACACAGACAACAAGGGGACCACATACACTGAGCGGTTAACCTGTGTAGTCCACATGTCAACAAATCACGTGCAGTCCGCAGGCTGCGATGCTCCCTATTATATATGACCACAGCTCAGTGCTGCTCACCTGTCTCTGTGTGCAAGCTACCAAAAGACGTGTCAGCAGGTCACAAGTGTGTCTCACCTGGCAGAGCTGCACGACTGTAAACATCAAACTACCTTTTCTATCAA
>SRHC01003402.1:0-16079 GCA_004794325.1 Pomacea maculata | reverse complement strand
AAAATGTAAGCACACTCAAATTACACTTTTATATTTTGTGGTTTTGGGTGTTTCGACTGATTTTCTTGGCATGAGTGAGAATGTTCTAGCTCATTCTCCTGCCTCTCCTGGCAACAGAACCACATAGCACTTCTGAAGATACAGACTGAGACTGTCGATGAACTCTTATCACGCAGATGGCAAGAAAAGGTCAAATGCTGGAATTAGAACCGGCAGCTGTGATATTCGTTAAACTCCAATCACCGAAAAACATAATAGCGTACTTTGCTAGCGAATAATTAATTAACGGATGGGTTTTAGAGGCTGAAATTGATAGGTTATGCTTATATTGCCTATATCTACTGATATTTGCTAAAAAAAAAAAAAAAAATGCAAACGTTCATGTTGATCTTTAAAGATCACATTCTTAACTAGTTCTCTGAAATACATTGCAATCTTATATTTCAACAATTAAAGTAAGAATCCCAACATCCATGAAACTCTTCTCTTAGCATTTTGTGGCAGAAAAACATAACATGAGAATTATACCCATAAACTGCTTATTAGATACAAGCAATTACTGAAGTTGAACAAAGTGTTACTTTTTAATTTTGCACTAAAGCTGAATTCAATAAAAAATGTGCCCACCAAGTATGTCAATGAATATTTAAAGGAAGAATTAAGTACAAAAACTGAAACAGTGCATGATTTCTTGTTCCTCTTGAATGTCTATGAGTAGTATGAAATTGCTAACAAATCTCTGTATTACTCACTTTTGGTCATTGCGGAGCCAGGTATTAAAAACAAAAATTATAGGAGCCTAAGACTACATACAACTTCTTGTCAATACTTTTTTCTAATTTGTGTACACGCAGTCGCGCCATCTAGTTCTCGCATATCTAACCGTGGGATAATTTAGACAAACACCGTGAGACAGCTGATTGCTCTAGTCTCCTCACGATTTGTGAAAGACGTCCTCACGCGATTTGACTTGTATACCAAATGGTATAGATAAGTCAGATATTGAAGGCAACAATTTCTTTTGAATTACTTTGCACAAAGGTGTGTTAAATTCTACAATTTCTAGATGACTTTAACCCACTACATAAATTTAACTGTAATCATGACATCGTAATTTGGTTAGGGGAAATCTTATGTACTAAAACTAATAACAAAAACAAAAGATTTGCGAGGTGAATAATACTATACTTTCAACTCTGTAACATTATTCATGTGACAATATGTCTGACTCAGAGCTGACAATTCTAGTAATATTTTTATTATAAGCCGCTAAAATAAAATCTGCAAGAATGGTCAAACATCAAGATAACGATATTTCTAGTATTCTTCTGAAAGCAAAAAGCGTTTCAACGGCAAAGATTACCTTTTAATATATCGGAGAAACAAAACCTCAACATGTCTCTGAGAGTTTCTTTGAATTTCGAGCCGATTTGGTAATAAACATAAAAGTTGAGAGAACAGTACACCATTCATAGATTGCTAATAATGGTCCACAAAACAGAGGTGAGATTAGGATAGCGTTTGTTAAAGTTCAGCTCATTCACAAAATAGATAGCCATTTGAACTGTGACCCCCGGTGTCATACAGACGATAAAGAGAATGGAAGTAGCGATAAGCATCTTGGTCAGAGCCACCTCTCTACCGGAAGGTCTTGCTGTAGTCGTGTCGTTGTTGACGGTGGTGGTCTGGTCTCGCCAGGTGACAGCGTGACGGAGTTTGACGGCGGTGATGGCGGTGGTGATGACAGTTACAACGATGGCAACGAGTGGAAACAACATGGAGTAGACGAATATGTCCAAAATGTCGATAATGTCCTTGTTGTTCAGGTAATAACTGTTGAGGAAGGAAGAAATCTCATGTAGATATTAATGTATCGTCACGTACTGTAATGAAACTTTATCCTGTGTCTCATGTCTAGACCTACCACATGTTGCTGACGATTAAGTATGTTAGCAATAGTCTTAAGATTGCATGAATTATTTATATTAATTTAATTTATCTAGCTATAAACTCCGTTTCTATTTTTCTCTGTAAACTCGATGATATGGCCAGAAGCTCAATTAGTCTGCACGAGCAAGAGTGGCTATGGAAAGAAACGTTCGTGATTTCCTCCTAGCTAAATGTTTGTATTCGTCCACACCTTCTTCTCTTTCTCAGATGTTAGTAGAGGAATACTGGACACAGCTAGGGAAGACAAGTCGTCGTAGATCTTACATTCTTGTCTACTAGTGATTTATCGTGTTGTGCGAACTTCGTATAAACCTAGAAGTAGGACTTCATCTCGAAAGGTAACTAGATAAAAGCTGTGAGATGAAGAAGTGAAAAAAGACTATTGGATACCAAACTGATAAATGCATTGCCAATTAAAGTCGATTTTTCCTCCCACCTTGTGAAGTACATCATACTTTTGGTGGTGTTAGTGGCCAGATCGTAGACGGTGACCGCCTTGTGCTTTGGACCGGCGATGGCGCACATTCCTCCGACAAGGACGATGGTGGCGACTGTGATGATGACGGCCGTGGTGGAGGTCTTGATGTACCTCTGTGCTTTGAAGGGACTGACCACACAGAAACACCGCTCGCACGCGATTATTGTTGACAGAAAGATGGACGCCCACAGGAAACCAGATGGACCTGAAGTACACCGTTTGATTGCAATGGCCATTCAAGAATACAAATTTCTTGCCATTTAAATAGCTCTAGTTCCTGAGTTCAGATTTACATTAGATTCAATAGAAATATAGAGTTTATCTCTGAGGCACTATATTATACATAAATTTAGTGGATGCTAAAACGCGTAAAGTAAGAGTTCTAAGTTGTAACGACTACTAAGAAACATGTACAGGTCGATAGACTTACCTACAAAGTACTGAACAAAGAAGTTTAACTCCACTTCGAACAAGTCCCTTAAAAACCCTTCTACACCAGCACAAAACCTAACGGTGATGGTCACGAGGTCTGTCAGTGCTAAAGCAAAGACACACAAGTTGATTCTCTCTCTCAAACCCAGTTTACAGAACACGGCGGCGCACAAAATGTTGCCTGGAAAGCCGAATAAAAACAGCAGCGGTTGCAGTCCAACATTTATAACACCTATTATCCAACGGGATACCTGTACAACAGAAATAATAAGACCGTTTTACCTTAGTAGTCCCATAAGGAATAAGCTACATCACAAGGAACGTATTACATTTTATATTATTATGTCTTAAGTTTAGCCTGTACCGGCGGGTTTATGCTCCTTTGCTTTTTATTCATTAATATCATTATTATTGATAGTAAAAATGAGATAAATTTTGAGTATCTCCAATGCTGAGATTTATAGTTAGAATTTTATTTCTATTCTATTATACCCGTTAAAGTAGAAAAAGTGGTTAAATTTGTGACAAATGTATTGCCTACCTCATAGCTGATGATATTATCAACTCCTTTCACCAACATGTTTTCAGCGTCTTCTGTAAACTGTGACCCAGTCGCTGTCTTCATGTCAACTATAATGTGGTCGTGAATGAGAGGTACTGTCATCACATTGCAGTAGTTTGTCCATGTAGTCAGATCCATGGTGCCGCTTTAAGTCAATTTACATACCATCCGACTCTGTATTCGTGTGACCAAAACAAACACACACCATTTTACAGAAAGACAAATCGCTTAAAATGTTGTCGAACTTTATTCAAAAGTTGTGTAAAAATATCTTAAAGGTTAAAGATAATTTTTGTAGATACTGTATCAAACATCGGAAGTGGTTCACCGTTTCAATTTGATAAGGATGGAATTCACATGCGCTTTGCTGTAGCACAGTTCTCTTGCCATCCATGTGGCTAACTAAAGTGGTGGTATATATGTGTAAATACATGTTAATAGGTAAAAGAAAAGCTTTTTGAGAAATAATTGCGATAGAAACAGTCATGCCAAACGCTGAATTATTTCTTTTCGTATTTGATCAGCAGATTAAGGATTGTCGATTTTCTACCTTTTCAACAACAAACCAAGACTCTTTTTGACAGAAATTTCACGCCAGCAGCACTTTATGCAGCATCAAAATGTCCATAATAAAAAACACGGTCAGTGAAGTAATACAAGGGAAGTAAGGATGATCGTAACTGCTAATGACAGTGTAATAATGAGAGTGATGTCCCTTAGTGGCTAGAGGGGATGAGCTCTCCGTCGCTTTTGGTCTTTTCTGTGAGTCTGAGTCAAACTTTGTGTACAATATACATCTATGCATCTCTAACGCAATTTCATATATTCCTGGATTTAAGTTTGTGCCTGCGACAGTTTTCTTCTTGTCTTCACCGTTTTATTTCTACTGTCACGTCAGCGCCATCTTGCCATAGCTTACATGTTAGATCTGTGCATCAGCAGTGGCAACTTCGGACTTTCAAAATATTTAGCAGGTTGAGGTAGGTATTACAAAATAAATGCCAGTCTATATTTGTCTGAGACCTGTCTGAATTGTACCTTTTCACTGTATTCTAACAGCACTTGTGAGGCGCTGTCAATCCCCACATATACGGGAACGAGGATCTTCATATTAAGTATTCTTCGATAAGTCTCATTCTAGAAATTTTGGATTGGCGAGACCTATTTTATTTCAAAAAATTCAAAGGTTGTTCATCAAGCAGTCTACTGGTTCCTTTACATTCACCTCAGTATTTTCTTGCCACCTTATATTTGTATGATTGATTTTATTTCTGTTCCTCTCTCTGCTGGTTAAATAGCAATGGAAATTTTGTTTACATTAGTGACTTTAACACTGTTTGTTAACAGCGTCTAGCTAGTTTATCAGCCTTTTCATTCCTTTTTATTCCAATATTTTAGGTGACCCAAAGGAACCTAATGTTTCTTTTTTCATTGTTAATTTTACTGTATGAGAGACACTCTCTCACAAAAATGTCATTAATGTTAGATGACCGTTTAAAAACAGACATCGCGCCACTCACCTGTCTGTTTACACCGAGAGAAAGCCAACGTTTCTTGTCCAAATGTAGGTATGTGCACTTCGTTCACGTGAGTACTTAATGCTTACAGACGTGTAATTACTTTATAAATTAACCAACTCTCAGCAAAAAGTGTTCCACCTAACAGTCTGCTAACCATGTCTATTCCATTGCCATCAAGTAAAACATCTTTGGGCAAAAGTTGTTAAAGTTTTTGAGACTAGCTTATTGTTCTCCTCTCATGATTGCTTACAAAGTTGTCCAAAATCATAGTTTTTCTTAGACTGTTACCTACAGGCGTTCTTCTACTGTAGTTTTTTACCTGATTATTTCACCACAACTTTCCAGTGCAAGACTGAGAATATCCAATCTCTAGTAGGGTACAAGAGGGAGATTTTATATCGCAGCCTTTATTTTCCCAACTCAGAAAGGTAAACAATCAAAGCAGAATTTTATTTTGTGATGTCTCAGTTGATTGTAATGCTGTATTTTTTTAGCTTAATTGTTCCAGAAAATTCTCCTTATAAAATGACAGCAAATTGTTTACTTGTAGCATTTTTAAAACCTGGCTCTATTTCTCTAGTTTGTGTGTGTGCACTAATTAGTTATGATAAATATTTAAATGCAGTATATATATGTGCAACGTATGCGTAATTATGTAGATATTTGCGTTAGCGGGAAGGAGACAGGAAAGACAGCGACATTCATTTGCATTTACAAGAATTTGGGGATGTCGGAACTTTAAGTTCTAATATTTTTCTTGGAAAAATTACAGGGTTTCTTTTTTTTTATTTTGCTGTTTCGTGTTCAGCTGCTGGGAACTCCCCTAAGTGAAATCAATCACATCTACCAGTTAAAAAAAAAACTCAGTTCCGGTGTCTCGTTTGTTAACAGTCCACAAGAGTATATGGAGACCTATTACGATGTGCGAATGTACAAACATTTATTTCTATATGTTGCCGTCTATTTACCTTTAAATATCGTATCTCGTCAGTACATTGGGAGTATTTTCCGTAGTCAACACCCGTCCTCGCAACACATGAAGGAAAGAACTTTTCATCTCTCTGCAATTCCTCGGGTTTAGTATTTGCAGCCCCTCCTCCCCGCCTATTTTATTTTTCTTGTGCCTCCTCGTCTCTAGCACTTGGCTTCTGGAATATACTCTACATTGTCGGTAGGAGCAGTCTTTTGTTGCTTTGGGGGTCACGATGCTCAGCTTTAGAAAGTCCAAAATAGATGTTACCTCTTGGTGTTGACGTATGTTTAGATAAAAATGAAAATATTATTTTTGGCAGATTCTCTGTTTTGTTAAGCAAGTTAACTTCTTAGATATACATTTGATAAAAGAATTTTTGGTTTTAATTTTCTGGCCATGCATTAGAAGGTATCCATTAGAGATCGTTTCTAATGTGGATGTGGTACTCATGCTCATTTGAGAGCTTAATAATAGCATTACATTTTTTTTACAGATCTTTCACATTTTGTCTAATTGCCTACACCATATACCCATCCATATCTATAAACATCCACACATGCTTTTGTTCAGTCAACAAATCCCAGAATTTTTATAGTTTATTCAACAGACAATATGTATATTATATTAAAAATGTAAACAAAATTATATAAAATATTTTAGAACCTACATGCTTATACGTATGTTAAAATTGACAATTTCCATTTTAATTATAAATAAGGAGATAGTACAAAACCCATTTTTCCATACCATACATCTGCATTGAAAATTAGCCTTCGTGTTTTAACTAAAATTTGAGCAATTATTAGCTTACATTTTGTGGTTTCTGGTGTTTCGTGTTATTTGCTTGACTTTTGAATGGGCATGCTTCTCTGCATTTTTGTGATAAACTAGTTTATGGGATCATAATGTGATCAAAGTTAAGAAAAGACTGAGGAATTTATTAAACAAACAAATAAGTGTTACAGCTCTTCTCTCTAGTCTGATTTACGATATACGAAAATAACGCAAGTATGGTAAGAAACCATAAATCCAACACACACAATAAGATAGTAATAAAGGTATTATTAAAGTACGATATTTATAATTCTTTAATCCATTTAACTAAGTCTGTTCATAAATTCGTGTGTTTGGATGTACATCACACATCATACAGATCTTCGAGCCGGAGAAGTCGAGTACGAGCGGTCTGGACTACACACCAAACTTGGCTTTAAAAGACAAAACCAAAAGGCAAAATTTCTCTGAGTTTCATAATTTGTTTTTAAAACAAGAGACAAAAAAGCTTTGAAAAAAAGCTGTGAGAAGTTGTCTGACAAATAACAGAACCACATAGCACTTCTCAAGATGCAGACTGAGACTGTCGATGAATTCTAAGCACGCAGACGGTTTAGATAGCAAAGGAAAGGTCAAATGTTGGAATAAGAGCCGACAGATGTTTTCTTCGTTAACCTAAAATCACCGAAAAATAGACTGCTTAAATATTTTTACAACAATTTTTACTTACCAGTTTATTTTCGAATATCCACATTTTTTTTAATGAATTTTGATAGATTACCTCAGTCTCTACTTTACTAGCACCCATCACTACCGTTTTGGTCTCTTAATAATATTGTCATTCAGGTAATATAGTCATTTAAGAGAACATCTATCAGCAAAACAAGAAATTCAACACAATGTCTATACATTTCTTTGTTAATCGTCTGTCACCTACCCGGCTAAAACAGCAGTTGCCCATAAACACTAAAGACAATAAAGCTGCCCATAGCTGTAAAAGAACCTGCATATCCTTGTAATTTACACAAGTGAAATTAAATTTTAAAATACGTAGCAGTTCTCCAAAACATTCCTTCTAGGTTTATTTCTCCCAGGCACAAGATTATCTGAAATACGTTTGTCGCAAACCTGCGGCAGGTTCCGTAGATTTGGTAGGTGGCACGATTTCTGTCACCGGTTCAAAACACTTTCGATACCCCCACCAAATCCCGTCGACATTTACCGCGTGCTACCACACTAAATTGATTATTAATTAACAATTTTTAGTTAGCTCGAGCCCCCAAGCACGCATAACCTCAATGGAATAAAACTCAAGACAATTTAGTGCATTAAAAGAACGTTATTATAATTTACCAGAAGTTCATACAAACCAGAAAATGTTACGGTTACAAAGTATGAACAATGGATCGTTGTCTAGACCGTCCCGTTTACCTAATTGTTTCCCCTACTTCTAATGTGTCCAGATAACTAGAGAGCTAGATCTCACCTTAACTGTCATACACACAATACTGCACAAACACTCCTCTCGTACTGTTCTCATGCACACGCCACTTAGCTCGGTTCAAGCTTTTGCTGTGTGGAGTCTTAGTCTCTGCAGGACACACACACACAACGGTCACTTGTACTGCCCAATGGCCAGCGTCGTATGGAGAATTCTCTCGTCGCGCCCGCATTAGAAATATTGTTCTGAGAGTTCGGTCTTCTGTTGACCGGTACTCGACGAGAGGAGTACGAAGAAGGTGCACCTCGAAACGGTCGCCATTAGTCCTGACGATCTTCGCATGGAGCGCAGCACCGATCCCGGTGGCCAGAGCAACTTGTCCGTTTCGATGTTAGCAGGTCGAACAAAGATGCTCTTCTGTACGCACAGGTACGACTGTGTGGCTTAAGTCACTTCCTAGGGCGATGTCCTTTTCTCTGTGGTTGGTTTGCCTGAAGCTTGAAGGAAGGACATGTGCCAGAGAAGACTTGAGGTGTGAAAATCACTGATGTCTTCTCCATAGAAGTTTTAGCGCAAGATCGTCCAGATCTTTCTCCCAACAACCGTTCCGTTGGCCAGTCATGCCACCTGACACACCACAACCTATCACGCCTCACAGCCACCACGAGCCTACGCTCCCACCCGCACCCGCTTAAATGACGTAATTTCTCTCTCTAGATATTACGTCATTTCTAGAGTAAAAAAGAGGTGCAAACCCAAACTACAGCCCTACCCCCAGTCTTTCACGACAACTTTATCTACACATGTTGCAAATGAAATTACAAACTGAAGTACAATAGAGTCCAATTCCCCAGAATTCCAAAATTTGTTTCGTTTGTACTTCTTTCCTCTCTTATTCTTGCAAATGCGATAAAGATGTAATCAATTATAAATTAAACACATTTCTAATGCTAGGACCTCTTACTCGGATTTCACATTAAATACTAATAACATATTATATTGATTGAGCATAACACAGACCAACATGAACGGTTTGGGTTTTTTTCGTATATCAGTAGATATAGTCGATAGAAACCTAACCCGTTAATTCCAATCTCCAAAACTCATCCGTTAATTAATTATCCGTTATGATTTGCACCTGCAATCAAAGAGCGCTGATTAGTGTGCACAACGTCACGTTGTTACATCACAACATTGCCTACAGTCAACTACACACAGTGTACTACGTCACGTTAGTGCACCAGTCACAACACTACCTGCAGTCAACACCAATCAGAGAGAGAAGTAGCCACAGTTCGGAGTATTCGTGGTTCTCAAAAAAACTTTTACTTTAGCACACGAAATACAGACTTTCAACATCTGAATAACCCGAAGTATCGCTGTGATTGGTGTTGACTGTTGGCAATGTTGTTAATGGTGCACAAACGTCACGTACTACACTATTGGCGTGACGTAGTACACTATTTGCGTTACGTAGTGCAATTGTAGCGGAACTCGTTGATCGCACGTGCGAATAGCGTACTTTGCTAGCGAATAATTAATTAACGGATGGATTTTAGAGGCTGAAATTGATAGGTTAGGTTTATATTGCCTATATCTACTGATATTTGCAAACAAAAAAACGCAGACCATTCATGTTGGTCTTTAAAAATCACATTCTTAATCTATTCTCTGAAATACGTTGCAATCTTATATTTCAATGAAAGTAAGAATCCCAACATTTATAAAACTCTTCTCTTAGCATTTTGCGACAGAAAAACATAACATGAGAATTATACCCATAAACTGCTTATAGGTACAAGCAATTAATGAAGTTAAACTTTCAAATTTTGCGCTAAAGCATGACAGCAATAAAAAATGTGCCCACCAAGAATATCAATGAATATTTAATGGAAGAATTGAGTCCAAAAACTGAAACAGTGCATGATTTCTTGTTCCACTTGAATGTCTATGAGTAGTATGAAATTGCTAACAAATCTCTTTTTTACTCATTTTTTGTCATTGCGGAGCCAGGTATTTAAAACGAAAATTATCGGAGGCTAAGACTATTTTCAGGTATTTATGTTACTGGAGAGGTATACGTCACTCGCCCAGAACTCGAATACATTAACTTCTCTTCAATGCTTTTTTTTTAATTTGTGTACACGCAGTCGCGCCATCTAGTTCTCACATTTCTCACCGTGGGATAATTTAGACAAACACCGTGAATGCTCTAGTCTCCTCACGATTTGTGAAAGACGTCCTCACGCGATTTGACTTGTATACAAAATGCTAATGATATTGAAGGCAACAGTTTCTTTCAATTTACTTTGTACAAAGTTGTGTTAAATTCTACAATTTCTTGATGACTTTATCCCACTACATAAATTTAACTGTAATCATGACATCGTAATTTGGTTAGGGGAAATCTTATGTACTAAAACTCTTCAAAAACAAAAGATTTGCGCAATGAATAATACTATACTTTCACCTCTGGAACATTATTCATTTGACAATATGTCTGACTCAGTGGAGATAATTTTAGTAATATTTTTATTATAAGCCGCTAAAATAAAGTCTGCAAGAATGATCAAACATGAAGATAACGCTATTTCTGGTATTCTTCTGAAAGCAAAAATCGTTTCAACGGCAAAGATTACCTTTTAATATATCGGAGAAACAAAACTGCAACATGTCTCTGAGAGCTTCTCTGAATTTCGAGCCTATTTTGTAATAAACATAAAAGTTGAGAGAGCAGTTCACCATTCGTAGACTGTGAATAAAGGTCCACAAAACAGAGGTGAGATTAGCATAGCGTTTGTAATAGTTCAGCTCAGTCACAAAATAAATAGCCATTTGAACTGTGATCCCCGGTGTTATACAGACGATAAAAAGAATGGAAGTGGCGATAAGCATCTTGGTCAGAGCCACCTCTCTACCGGAATGTCTTGCTTTCGTCGTGTAGTTGTTGACGGTGGTGGTGGTCTGGTCTCGCCAGGTGACAGCGTGACGGAGTCTGACGGCGGTGATGGCGGTGGTGATGACAGTGACAACGATGGCAACGATTTGAAATAGCATTGAGTAGACGAAGATGTCGAAAATGTCGATAATTTCCTTGTTGTTGAGGTAATAACTGTTGAGGAAGGAAGAAATCTCATGTAGATATTAATGTATCGTCACGTACTATAATGAAACTTTTTCCTGCGTCTAATATCTAGACCCGCCACGTGTTGCTGAGGAACAGGAATGTTAGCCATAGTATTAAGATTGCATAAATTATTTATATTAATTTAATTTATCTAGCTATAAACTCCGCTTACATTTTTCTCTGTAAACTCGATGATATAGCCAGACGCTCAATTGGTCTGCACGAGCAAGAGTGGCTATGGAAAGAAACGTTTGTGATTTCTTCCTATGTCAGTGGACTTTTCCTCCCACCTTGTGACGTAGACCACACTTCTGGTGGTGTTAGTGGCCAGATCGTAGACCATGACCGCCTTGTGCTTTGGACCGGCGATGGCGCACATTCCTCCGACAAGGACGACAGTGGCGACTGTGATGACGACGGCCGTGGTGGAGGTCTTGATGTACCTCTGTGCTTTGAAGGGACTGACCACACAGAAACACCGCTCGCACGCGATGGTTGTCGACACAAACATGGACGCCCACAGGAAACCGGTTGGACCTGAAGATGTTGAAGTACACAGGTTGATGGCAATGGCCATTGAAGAATACCAATTTCTTGTCATTGTAAAAGTTCGAGTTATTGACTTTAGATTAAGATTAGATTCAATATCGATGAAGAGTTTATCTCTGAGGGAATATTTTACACAGAAATTTAGTGGATGCTAAAAAGTGTAAAGTAAGAGTTATAAGAAGTTGTAACGACTACTATTAACACGTAGACGTCGACAGACTTACCTACAAAGTACTGAATAAAAAAGTTTAACTCCACTCCGAGCAAGTCTCTTAAAACAAACTCTACACCGTCACAAAAGGTAACGGTGATGGTCACGAGGTCCGTCAGTGCTAAAGCAAAGACACACAAGTTGATTCTCTCTCTCAAACCCAGTTTATAGAACACGGCGGCACACAGAATGTTGCCTGGAAAGCCGAATAAAAACAGCAGCGGTTTCAGTCCAACATTTATAACACCTACTATCCAAAGGGATACCTGTACAACAGAAATAATAAGACAACTTTACTTATGTAATTACCTATCTCTAGTTTAACCTGTACTCGCGGGTTTATGTATTTTTACTAATAATAATATGAATAATAGGAAGAATAAAAATGAAGAATTTATAGAGCTTTACAATAAGAGACAGACATATTCACATAAACAGTATCTCTAACCATCCACCAATATTCGTAGAGACATGTTCACTTGTAGAGCTGACAAACCTACTCATACACAAGGTCCATACATACACAGTAACACGTTATGCTTAGGGCCAGACTTTACTTTATTACTATTTATTTACATTTTTTATTAGCATGTAAGAGTATTGTTTATAAAAATGAGAAAACGCTCAGAATGTCTAAAGCAGAGATTTATAATTTAATTAGAGGTATTAACACTTTTTGTTCATTTTTTACTTGTAGAAAATAAAAGTTGAAACTATGAGTGATTTTTGTGACAGATGCATTGCCTACCTCATTGCTGATGACTTTATCAATTTCTCTCACCAACACGTGATCATAATCTCTCTTAACCTGTGACCCAGTCACTGTCGCGATGCTGCCGATGATCTGGTCGTGGATGGAAGTTGACGAAGTCACTGTCGTCACGTTACAACATCTTGTCCACGTAGTGACATCCATACTGTAACTGAAGTCAGTTGACAATTGTATTACTATATAAGCCAGAAAGGTAATGTGCGCTTTGTGGCAGAAATTAACGAATATTGATCAATGTCATTAGCTAAAGTAATGGTGTAAATACGTAACAGCAAAGTTCCAGGATTATTTTTAGCTAAGCTTTTTGTCCTTTCATATTTGAGTAGTGGATTAGGAGAATTGACTTTCTAGCCTTTTAATATCAACCCGAAACTCTTTTGACAGAAATTTCTCTCCGCCATCTCATGTTCTGTAACATCAATATTTCTATAATGAAGACACAGAAGGCGAAGGAACACAAGGGAGGTAATGGGACACAGTGGAGATTTTTTCGACTCTTCCTCATTCTCTCCGTCTCTCTGTCTTTCTCTCTTCTTTGTTATGCTCTCCTTTGAAGCGGGCCGATTGCCTATTCAATAAAGTGATTTTGATTCTCCCCTCTCTCTATCGCTCCCTGTGTGTATGTGTGAGAGCGAGAGAGAGGAGAGAGAAAGAAATAAAATACAGAGACCACGACTGCCATTGGAACATCAGGTCTCTTGCAAACTAGACACCGCACCACTCACCTGTCTGTTTACGCCGAGAGAAAACGGTATTTACACTTCGTTCACGTGCGCTACTCTGTTTCTTTGTATTTTCTAGACTACGAAATCCTCGTTTCAAAAATGTCAAGAGAATTTGTTTCTTGTCAGCATTTATGTAGTACCCTGTGTGTTCTTTGAAAATATGTGTGTGTGATGTCTGTATGTGTAAATTGTTCGTTATGATAAAATTTATTTTGATATTTTAAAATTGAATATTCACGTTCATCGTTGTGTTTGGTTTTCGTAAGGGAGATAGAAGGAAAACAGACTTTATTATTTGCATAGACATTTTATGCAATAAGAAATTATATTTGTGGGAACTTTCACGCTGCTAAAATCACAACAATTATCTTTTCTGTTGTGTGTACAGCCATTCGCGAAACTGCACAAAACTAAATCCGAGCTAAACAAAGAGTCCCTGGTTTACTTAGGACCCAAGGAAGTACATAGATAGCATAATATAAGACTGTTTAAACAGTTACATCTACGATTCCGTGTCTTTACCTTTCAATTTTCTATCTCGAGTACGAAGTTTATAGTTGTATATACTTCACCATTCGGCAATTTCTCTGTTTTCGTCTGATGGCCCCGCCTACATTAGTTCTTCCAGTCCTCTACTCTTTGGCATTTCGATTTTGAAATAATCATCTTCACTATCGATAGGAGCAAAGATTTTGTTTTGTTGCTTTTTGGGTTTCACTTACACGAGCTCAGTGTAGTCGTCGCTGTTGGCGTTGGCGTTGGCGTCCTTGTCTCACAACTATTCTTACACCGACTGTGTTGCGACTGTCGTCTTGTCTGTAGGCTGGTTCAATGACGAGGTCATTGCCTTCTCTCAACCTCCATGTAAACTAAAATGTTTCTTTAACTATGAAGGTTTGGTGTGAGCGAGAATGACTTGAAGTTACTTGGAGTAAACAAACATAATCATGACTGAGAGGACATGAGAAGGTAGTGAGAGAACACCGTAGGTTTCCTAAGTTAAAAGCTTTTTTCGCTACAGATTTTCTGTTCAAAAAGATGGTTCATATTCTGCAAAATTATCAACTTAAAGTGACGGCTTCTTGCTAGGTATTAAAGTAACACAGTTTACTGAAAGGCACAGTATTGTTACCATATAATCTGCTTGTAATTAGCCACTGATTAGTTACACTAACTTCATGTTGACACTCAAATAATAAAAACAAGTGACTCGAGGTCTCCGTGATAGTACCTTGGCTGAAGACCAGACTTGTTGAGCTTGTGCAACATTAATTAGACATTGGTTTGAGTTTTCTGAGTATGCGATTGCAGGTTACTTTTAGTGGTAATCTTTAGTGTGCTTGTAGTAGTCATGTTCATTTAACAGCTTCATTAGGTGAACACATAATGTGTAGTCATTTGTCATTGTCTAGTCCTAAACCCATCGACATTCATAAACAGCCACACATGCTTTTTCGTCAGTCTTTTAAAAACAGACATTTTCAGTATATTCTACAGCCAAGATCTTTATTATATTTGTCAATCTTCGCTTTCGAAAATGCCAACATATTTATTTCAATTATTTGGAAAACAAACATACTTGTGTGGTAAAAGGATTTAAAACGTTTTTCTTTGCTTATTTAAATAGCATATAGTATAAAATCTGTTTTCTACACCGTCCTTTATCATCAAATCTTCTTTTAATGTTTATACTAAAATGTGAGTACCCTTAAACTTACACTTCTATTTCTTGTGGTTTTGGGTGTTTGGTCTGATTTGCTTGGCGTGGGTGAGAATTTTCTCGCTCATTCTCCGCACTCGATTTGTTTGTAAACTGATAAACTTGTAACTTATTATGAATTAAACGCATTTATGGTATTTGCGAGGACTGCTAGCCACATAATGTCGAGAATCTTTGCGGTATGGCTAGTTTTCTTCTCATCAGGTATTAGCCAACCGAAAGATTCTCTTAAAAGACCGAAACCAAACGGCAAAATTTCTCTGAGTTTCATAATTTTTTTAAGAAGAGACATAAAAGCTGAAGAAAATTTGTTCATTCTCAAAAAGTAAATAATGTCCGTCTGCGGGAAGTCGTCTGACAAATAACAGATCCACATAGCACTTCTCAAGATGCAGACAGACTGTTGATGAATTCTAATCACGCAGACGGTTTAGATAGCAAACGAAAGGTCAAATGTTGGGGTTAGAGCCGGCAGCTGTGATGTTCATTAAACTCCAATCACCGAAGCATAGACTGCTTAAATATTTTTACAACAATTTTTGCATACCAGTTTATTTTCGATTATCTACATTCTGTAATAAACCTGTGACTTGTGTACACGAAACGTAATAGCAGATTATAAGGAACGCAGGCAATAAATAGATAAAAGCTTATACCGTAAGTGTAGTTGGAGACAAGTGTCTTTGACAGATTGCCTCAGTCCTTACTTCTACTAGCACCCATTCTACCGTTTAGGTCTCATATTATATTGTCATTATATTGTCATTCAGGTAATATCATCATTTAAGAGAACATCTGTCAGCAAAACAAGAAATTCAACACAAGGTCCCTCTGACTGGTGCTGA
>SRHC01003400.1:0-16153 GCA_004794325.1 Pomacea maculata | reverse complement strand
CGAAGAACAGGAGGAACACGGGGTTCCCCCCCCCCCCCGAGCATAATGTCGCGTGTAGCGACGTATCCAGCCGCTCCCAGCGCTGAACAAACCAACACGCACACGAAACGACGCTACAAATATATATTTAATGAAAACAAAATAAAAAAAAAACGAAGCCCCCAAAAAACAAAAAACACAAACGCCTCCCTACCGGACGCCAACTGACCTTACCCCCAACTCCCGACAGTTCCGTTCCCGCAACAACCTAGCTCAGGCTTCCTCAGCTGCACGGCCACCACCGTTCTTTCAACGGTGGTCACTAGCGAGTCTCCGTCTCTTCGACGGTAAACACAATCAAATTTCCCTTCACAGGACGATAATCATCACAGTTGAAACTTCTTCCATCATGGTTCTCACTTCCCCCTCTCTCGTCGTTCCAAAAAAAAACGTCACCAAAACCAATTACGTCAAACTTCATTGACGCAACAGGCTGAGTCAGCATGCGACACGCGACACATAACGCCCTTTGATTTTTTGAAAGGTGTTTCATTATCGTCACGGGTTCCTCGCAGTGTAGCACCAAGTGTGGTGTTGATGATAGTCTCGTGTCTTTTGTGTCAAGGGAAGTTGTTGTGGATTAAAGTAACAGTGTGGTCCGAAGCCGTAGAGTGAGCTTCGAATAAGAAAGGACTACAGTTGAAAGGAAGTGTTGAATAAGCTGATTGCATTTTTATTGTTTAAATGTGCACAGTATTAGGCGTTTAATATTAGGCGTTAAATAATTTTATAATAAAAATTTACTGATCATAATTGTCACAAACCGTCTGCGATGTAATTGTTTTAATTTTTTTTTTTAAGCTAGGAAGGGGATAGGGAAAATTAATTGGAAGGGGGAGGTTGAAACACCTATTACTGCGGCTGTCAGTGCCAACAGCCTGAGGCGTGCCGCGCGATACAGGGATGGCCAGCAGGTTTTTGTATCAATGAAGTTTGTGTTGATATGTTGTTTTGTTGAAAGAACAAAGGAAAGAGTGTAGTATTGTTTGGATGTGTGTGTGGTGTGACTGGGGCTTCTTCCTTGACGGAAGCGGGGAGAAGGGACAGTCTCTTTGGTGTTGTCTGTGCGTCCGGAGCGGACGGTTTTTTGTGTTGTAACCAGTCTTGAACGGACTTGGTGGTGTAGTCATGGGTACAAATCCTGACTAGATTTGTATTGTACAAGTCCTGAACAGACTTGGAAGTTACCAGATTTGTTTGTATCTGTGTATAACATTGAACCTGTTGAGGTGAGTGTGTATCTTTGTTGATTTTTTCAGTGAGTGTGTATTTCTGATGATTTTTGGTGAGCCTGTGTTTAATGTTGAAGAATGGGGAAATTTCTGATGAGTGTGACATATTTGTGTATATTTTATGAATATGGTTTAAAATAGTTGAGAGTGAACTTGCATTTGTCTAAGGATTAGTTTTTGTTTTTCTCTCCAGGTTTTCTTTGGATTTCTTTTGTGTTTAGTTTTTTTTTTCACTTTTGGTTGATTGTTCTTCGTCTACTCGTCTTATCCGCCTGGGGTTCATCGACCTGCGCTGGGTTGAAAATAACATTCAAGAATTGATAACTACGTGTTACTGTAACGATTCGCGATTCAGGCGAATCTAATTAGATTTATCTTTATTTTTAATTCTCCTTGATGTCAGGGGAGGGAAGTCGCGCGGAGGCCGCGTCAGTTCTAATTCTTTTTACATCATGAATGGAATGACGTAAATCAGCTTAGCACAGCGTAACTAGGGCGACGGTGGGCAAGGGAGAAGCCATGTAGTACTCGTGATTGGTTGACACAGTCTCCAAGAAAGACTGTTAGGAAGTCGTCCTAGTTACCTGGTCGCTGAGGGTGCCTGATTGGTCAGGAAGAAGAAAAGAACGAGTTAACTTAGGAGATCTAACGTTTCTCGGGACAGTCGGGACCAAGAAGTTGGAGAGTACAGAGCTCCGTGGAGAGTGAACAGTGTGAGGTTAACTGCCTTCAACGTATATACAACGTTGTTTCCAGTGGACTATTATCATCAGGCCTGACGAGAGGGGGGGACAGGGTGGTCTGGTGTACCCGGGCCCGCGGCTGTCAAGGGGGTCCGGCCTTGGTCAGTGGATTTTTTTTCCTTCTTCTCCTTTTCTTTTTCTTTTAAAGAAAGGTCTAAGGACAGAACACCCAAGCATTACACATGCAGAAGTTGAGTTTGAGTGTAGATATTGAGATTCGAATTGTAAACATACATTATATACTGGGAAAATAATTTACGATTACTGTCATTACAAGTACAAGGGGCCCGGAGAGGTCGTCTGTCCCAGGGCCCGGGCTGGCTCTCGGCGGCCCTGATTATCATGTGTTTTCCGAGTTGTGGTGTAGTAATTAATTCAATCGGAATATAACATCTTCGCCGATACGGCTTTAATCACCTTAGCTTCACGAACTGCGTGAAGTGATTCATTGGATTAACCTGCTGGTCCAGTCGGTCATCTCGCCAGCCCGTCTGAGAAACGTTAGGAGGAGGTTGACGCTGGGGGGAGTAGCGTTCTTTTATTTTGTTTCATCCACATCTCATCGTTAATTAATTTCATAAACATTAAATGTGTTAATCGTTGGCCGGACCTTTTTGCTGAAAAAGGTGAAAGAGTGCGGCGAGCGTGGTTTACATGCAGATGTTTACACGCGCTCGCAGACACATTCAACACACTCTTTCGTAAAACCGTTACAATTACGTTCACGTGGATATATTTGTGAATGTTAGAAGTGAAAACATTGTTCTGTTTCAAGTGGAGACTTTGTGAGGAACTGTACTGTCAGCAAGAAGATTGAATATTTCTGAGACATTGGAAGAAAGGTGTGTTCGAACTGTGGGGTTGGGAAATTTGGACTTGTTTTTGTGTTTATCTTTTACTTCTAATTATATTATTTTTAAAATTTAAATTATTGTCTGTGTTTTGATTTTATTTATTTGCCTCGTCAGAGATGATATCTAGCTATTCTAGAAAAGACTTTTAAATAAGTGCACTTCTCTACTGCCGCCTGGTCTACAGTCTAGTCCCGTTAGACTGCTACTGTTACTGCTACTGGTTAATGTGTTCACTAACAGTACCCGTCACCTGTGCACCCTAGCCTAGTGGTCACTCCTGGCCATTGTATGAATACGTCACCTTGCCTCCATGTACGATCTCTCACCGCTTTGTCACAGCCACCCGCTCCTCTCAGCGTGTTAGGAAGATGCCCTCAGCGACGCTGTCAGCCTTTCTATTACCGGTGTGTTCCTTGCACTGAGAGAAACACAGACAGAAAAATATCTTATACGCGATAAGTATCATCCCATACCTGTTAAATCCTAGCATCCTGCAGGCTACCAAGACCTCTCTCTGTCCAAATCCCTCGTCACACACTGTGCCCCAAGTTCCATCGTACAATATCTCTAGACGTCCTGCGTCTGCTGTGCCACCAACTACACGAGCTGACATCTGCTGAACTGAAATTGAACGAATTAATAATACAGTGAATCAATACATTGCTCTAAGCTATTCATTATTATACAGACAAGATTTCACTATAAGTTTATTTTTTTAACACAATGGCGAAGACATTTAGTCGCTGCGTTTTTTCGGTTATCCCTGAGAACGGGTAATAGTAAACCAGATTAGCAAGTAGCTGACTAATTAGTACTAGTATAGTTCCTAACCTCTAGCTTACTGTTTAATATTATTACAGTTTAGTAGGCAGTTGCTACTGTGACATTATTATTTCCTTTTTTCCAAAACGGACAAAAATATATTTCAGAAATTCTGGTTTATTGGTTTCAATGTCTCAAAAAATAAAACACCCATAAGAAAGACTAAAAATTATAAAGTGTGAAGTACTTATAAATACTGCTGGTTCATTTTCTATTTGAATGATTATCTGAAAGGAACATATAAAGAAAATACGGGTACAAAAATAAATGTATTGTTTTTTTGTCGTGAGTTTAAAGCAAGAATGAAATACTAACAATATTCCGAACAAAAAAAGAAACATGTAAAAAAATAGGTGTAGCTATGTTAATTTACTCCCAAAACATTATTTTAGGCTGAAAAAACTAATTTAATTTAAAACAAAATAATTAAAACTAGATCTGCTACACCACATAGGATTGCTTCACAAAATTGTTTCCAGTCCTTTGTTTCGAATACCATTATTACCATCAATTTTAAATAAGCCTTAATTAATAAATTTAATAATCGAATCTTTATATGGTTGACGTCATCACCTGGAAGTCACTTTCCTTAGGGCAGTGGTTCTTAACCGGGGTTCTATCGAACCCTAGGGGTTCGGTGAGTCGGTCTCAGGGGTTCGGCGGAGCCTCCGCCACGGAGGTCAAGACACACCCGCAATTCGTGATGACACTAAAGAAGGGTTCGGTGAATATGCATCTGAAACTTGTGGGTTCGGTACCTCAAACAAGGTTAAGAACCACTGCCTTAGGGTAAATAGCTGTCAGTTTCGTGATATTCACTATAAGGCCAAGCCATTTTTGAGCTCGTGATAACAAATCGGAATGCCTCCTAAGCCAAATATGGTAAGTTATTTACGTTTTGTTTACTTTCAAAGACTCCTTGTGCGAGGTCTGCTAGTTAATGCAAAACTATATCCTTTATGTTGACAACAGGAGACTAATAAGTCATCATTAATCATTCCTCAATAAAGTTTTTAAACCAGGGGCGCTCATTAAGCTCATACTCATATTTATGTTCTTTTTAAACATTTATTATCTCTCACAGATACATAACACAAAAACGGATAACAGCATACCTATACATAACAATAAGCAATATTTTAAAATATATCAACAAAAAAAACAAACATATGCACATAGATTAACAGTCATTTTAAGAATACATATATATTCCAATAAAATCATCAATGTAAAATTTTAGACAACAGAAACAAAGTAGGTGTTTTTTTGACATCTTACACAAATCAAGCTATCATCATAGAAATCACCTTGGATCCCACGTGTGATAGGCTGACAGCATAACAATATTAATGTATATCATATCAAGACATATCTACTTTTAGGTTATTTTAACCTTATATATATATATAGAGAGAGTCGGTATTTAGTCTAGTTAACAAGTTGTTTATATGGTAGCCAGTGTTTAGCAAAATTGTCTTCCTTTATTTCTAAACATGCATTAAATTTTCCAATTATATATCTGTATTGTATATTCCCTTGTGCAATAATAATATTACTTATGTCTTTAGAGTTCTATGTAGCACTCTGATTTGAAGCCATCTAAATTTAATATCTTTTTATGTTAGCCATTGTTTTAAATATAACATTCCAATTACATTTCTGTTTATCTTTTCATCCAATTTTAAACAACAGTTTGGCATATATGTGTTAGATGTCATTTTATCAGAATATAGTCTTGCTCCTCTCTGTATTGATCGAATTATTCTTAGAGTTCTGTTTGTGTCAAATGTAGAAAAAGATAAATCTGTTTCATTTATTATTCTTAAGTTTACATGTTTTAAGTGCCTTTAAACAACCATTAAAAGAGACAAAGTTAATGTTACCATCATATTTATTTTTAACAGCTTGATATGATAGAAAGCTTTCTTTTGCATCTATGAAGTGTTTAATTCAGTATATATATCTTTCTCTACCCATCTCTTACATAAAATTTGCTTATTTCCAGTCGTAATTCTCTCATTGTAGAACATAGATTCTGACAAAATTTTTCCATGTTTTTTTGCACACTTTATTCTTTCCAAATATCCTGTACGATTTTACTACATCCGTTCACAAGTCGTGTGCATTTATAAAGTGGCAATTTGCAGGGCCCTGTTTTTTTAATAATCTATTATTTTATAAGTGAATAGAAGAATTGTTGCAGTTGTGGCTGGTTTCTTTAATTTCAGTAGTCATGATAATTTTAAAGCATTCATATAAGTTCTAACATCAGGTATGCTCTTGCCTCCGGCATAAATATTTTAATGGGTAATTTTCTATTAATTTTATCCTTTTTTCCATTCCAAGCAAACCTAAAGATGGAGTTCTGTATGACATTGATGTAATATTCGGGAGGGTTAGGTAGCAGTAACTACAGGTTTTGACAAAATTAAGGACTTCAGTATTGCTACTCTCCCTAATGGAGTTAACTGTCTCTTCTCTATATTTTGTACATTCTGAATTTAGCAAGATTGACATTATAGTTTAATTGTATACAGTGTTTTTGATTATTTGTAAACCAAACACCAAGAATTTAAATTTTTTCTTGATTCCACTGCATCTATAAATGTGATAAAAACGTAATCGGTTCATTTGTTTAGCTCCAAACAACACTGCACTTGCTTTGTTTGTGTCTAGTAGGATATCTTTCCAAATATAGCTGACGTGCTCATAGTTTCTTCAACAATGAGTCTGTCATTTTCCAAGGTTAAATCTGTATCATATGCCTGCTATTGTATTTATTTTCAGAGATGTGAATTTTGACACTTTTTATATATTTGTTTTTCTTGATCATAATAGCTAGAATTTGAACGAACAAAATGAATAAATAAGGTTGTGTCCCCCGCCTTTGTCCTCTTCTAATTTGGAACAATTCTGATGAATTCCGATGACATTGATTTAATATTTGCATAAAAGGTGGTGATCAATACAGAAAAGGGGGCTAAATACAAAGGGATATAGAACATTAAGCATAAAAATTCAACTTAGAGGAAGGCGTGTGGACGACGCTAAGTTGTTCATTCTGAACACATTGTAGAAACATTTGGATAAATCCAAGACGGATGCCAGACTACTCTTCGCTGATTTTAGTTCTTCGTTCAATACAGTAAAAGCAGGCCTTCTGGCTTTGAGGCTGATTTCTGATTTTGATCTTCAACATGAACGGGTTTTGTGGATAGTGGACTTTTCGACTTGCAGACAACAGACGATGTATGTTAATAGTAACTATTCTGATAATGTTGTTACAAACACTTGGTCCCTACACAGCTGTTGTCTATCACCTCTGTTGTTTATAATGTACACTAACAGCTGCAGAAGTACAGAGGTGAACAGCTTGCTCATTGAGTTCTCTGATGACCTTGCATTGTCAACTCTTTTTGCAGGAACAAAACAAAAGATTGTGGTAATCCCTTAACCAATTTTGTACAGTGGTGCGACGAGGTTTTTCTGGAGTTGAATGTAGACAAATCAAAAGAAGTAAATCTGGACTTTAAGAGAATCAAAGAGGATTTTGCTGCTCCCAGTGTGATAAACTGTAAACCTGTTAAAATTGTTAACTCTTTCAGATATGTGGGAACTTTTTTGATTGACAGCTCAAATAGAATTTAAACAAGGACCACATTGTTGAACGTAGCCAACAAAGAATATACCTTCTTCGGAAGCTAAATAGTTTTTCAGTTAGTCAAGCAGTCTTAGGCCGTTTCTACAAGTCGTTAATTAAGTCTTTTATCCTTTTCATTTGTATGTTGTTTTCTCATTATCTCTATGATAGGAATAGTCTGAACAGAATTGTGCACATCTGTTCTAAGATAATTGATGTCGGAAAGATGGGATTTGGCTTCTTTTTGTGAATAGTTAGGAAAGCTTCAGGCATTTTGTCTATACCTGAACATGTACTATCGAGAGATTTTATATTATTAAGCTAAGTTAAACGCTCTTACATGCTTATATGCAAAAGTAACAGACACGTGAAATCGTTTGTGCGTATTTGCGGTTTAGCTGCTCAAATTCAGATGAAGTGTCAGTGGTGTGTGTGTGTGATGGTGTAGATGTGCATATGATTAATCTTGACGTAAATGTTGCTTGTTTTATAGTATGGATATTTAAAATATGCTTTTTTTACGTGCTAATGTACATCATACACCTTGCAGTGAACTTACTACAACTAGAGCACCTTCCCATGTTTAAATTGCTTACTGGGACCAATAAAGTTAATCATTGTCATTGTAATGTTGGACAACAACTGCAGTCGGCCACCGTAAGCGACTCACCCAAGGAAGCCAACACCGACGGCGCTAAGAATCATGCGCGACGGCGGAAAGTGGTACAACGGGCAACGGCACCACAGTCACCAGAAGAGAGCTCTAACAAATGGGAGACAAGCCAGTTGACGTGCAGGCAGTGTGTGCGGCAAGGAGAACTGAACAACCGTCCGGTGAAAGCGATCCGCAGAGATCGACAGGAGAGCTGATCAGCTTTCTTGATGCTTCGCCATGCGCTGATATTTAACAGCAGGCAGAGAGGAACTTTGAACTAATGGAAAGATGATTTCAGATTTAAAAAAAAACGCGAAGAAATGCGTGGACGGATTACCAGAGATTACAATTGCGACAGCTGGTGAGGAAGCGAGAACAAAGGAATTATATACGGAGACAGATCCAGACCACACAAAGGCAGGAAAGGTGCAAGGTAAGGACAGTCGGCCAAGTTGCATGCGATGACAAGCCATTGGGAGAGGTGGGTGCCCCATGCCACCAACATTGTGGTCCAAACTGAAGAGCAGTGCACTCGAGATATTCAATGCGCAGATGGCAGCACTAATTAAGTCATGTTGTGGATCCGATTTCTACAGCTGTATCGCCCACGAATACATTATATTAAAGAACCTGCTTATTCGAGTGCTACCCGTGAAAACCATTGCCAAGGCGTAGACCGAGGCAACACCTATAAGCGAAGCCCGTAATTGCAGTTCACCACAGTGGAGAAGGGGATGGTCGAGGTTAGTCTCTAGATTGAAGACAGTCTGTGTATACAGTGAAGTATGTTTCAATCTTCTACCAGTATGTCCTACATGTAGGTTTAGGTATAGGTGTATTTATTGATGTTTTGTGTGACTTTTAAATTCAGCATTATTATTATGTTCCTCTAACAATTAGCTAAGTGATTAAACTTGAATGCAAATTTGTGAGTAATGCGGGTGACTGCGTAGTTTTGTTACTTGTTTTTGTTTTAAACGAAGAAACTAACTTTATTTAAGTGTTAAAAAGCAATATACACTACAGAATATTGTATTGCATAATGTTGACAATATTCTCCTTTACCGCAGTTTGTCAAGGTAAGATATAACAACCCCTTGTTTATATTTAAATTTTTCTGTCGATGAAACCTAAAAAAAAGCATGATGTCAATGTTTTTGGCATATCTGTTATTGACTGTTTCCTGTTTTATAAGAAGAAGAAGAAGAAGAAGAAGAAGAAGAACAACAACAACAACAACAACAACAACAACAACAACAACAACAAAATAATAATAATAATAATAATGCGAATCACACAATTTAGAATGTACTTCATTGTTTATACTAATTTGCGCAAACAGTAATTTGATAGAATTAAAGCGATATTTAACACCGGTTTTTAAAATTTTAACAAAGTAGATAAAATACCTGAGTAACTGTACATTTTTTATTAGAACTGGTCTACATACTGATGTTGCACGCGACGCCGACATCCGCTGAGTGTCTACAGTTGTGTCTGTAGAGCCCTGGGTGTTCACACTGCGCCAGGCTGGTTTCGTTCCCCACACACTGCAGGTTACTGAACAGAATAGGACCAGAGCCTGCTCCGTACTTGGCTGTCGCTACAGCTACTGCTGTTGTACTGTCCGACATCAGAAATGAAAACAAGAAGATACAGACTTTGAAAGCATACAAACCTTTAAACCTTATTAACGATTAACCTGTGTAATTACATAGGAACAGACACAAACATCGACACTTATGCCCCTACATGAAAACAGATAATTTGCGGTGGAGCTGAGGTTATCAGCTAGTTAATAATTTGTTTTTGTTAGAATTGTTGGAGTAAAATTAAGACGGTGTTGCAGGAATAGCCAGTGGAAACCGTTAAATCCCCCCCCCCCCTTAAGTTGAAGGTGGATCCGGGGCTTATGTCGCTAGTTCAGCGAAGGACACGAGGAACAGCTCGGTCCTCCGAGCGTAACGCTGGTGGAGCAGTGACATGAGGAAGCCACGCTGACCTTTGTGGAATACTTAATTGAAAGAAGTTAAATTATCGTCACGTGTTCGTCGTAATATTGCACCGGGTGTGGTGCTGATGTTAGTCTCGTGTCTTTTGTGCAAAAGGAAGTGATTGTGGATTAAAGCAACAGTGTGGTGTCCAAAGGTTTGAGTAAGTTTGGATTAAGAAAGGAACACAGTTGAAAAGAAGTATTCAATAAGCTGACTGCATTTTCATTGTTATAATGGGCACAATATCAGACGTTAAATCATTTTATGATAAAATTTTGGCGAGCATAATACATGTGTATTCTTTCTTACATTCACACATGTTATTTACGCATCCATTTCGTTTTCCTATGTTATGTATCAAATATAAAAAAGTTTAGACTATAAAAACGGAAGTACTATATTGAGGTAAAGACATATTGTTAATCGTTGAAATCGCTGATTTTTCTCCCGGACATTAAAACACAAAAACTTGTTTGAGAACTTCTAATGGGTATTAAGCTTCAGAGGAATCAAAATAAATAGTTACACTTATAGAAGCAATAGCACTAAAGTTAAAACTAGAACCTTAACTAATGCAGGTCGTTATATATCTAGAAAGTTTTTCTTGGTAAAAGCGATTCAAGAGATAAACATAAGTGTCGTTCCATAACATGTTTAGTTTGTCAAAGAGATGATCTCTTGCTATTCTAGAAGACTTCTTTATATAAGTTTACTTCTCTTCTACCGCCTGGTCTACAGTCTAGTCCCATTTTACTGTCACCGTTACTTTTCAAATAAATAAACTTAGTGCTTCTCGAGCATTTTGTTTTTTACTGAAGGCAGATAGGAACTTTTACAAACCTTGTACTTTTACTTAGTTCTAAGTAGAAGGGCAAAACCCTTCTATTAAACAAAAGCTTTCCACTAGAAAAAAATGAGATAATAGCTTTTTAAACGTAATGAGTATCATTGCATACCTGTTAAATCCTAGCATCCTGCAGACTACCAAGGCGTCTTTATTTCCAAATCCACTGTCACACACTGTGTTCCAAGTTCCATCGTACAATATCTCTAGACGTCCTGCGTCTGCTGTGCCATTAACTACACGAGCTGACATCTGCTGAGCTGAAACTGAACGAGTTAATAATACAGTTAATTAATACATTGCTCTAAGCTACTTATTATTATGTAGACAAGATTTCATTGTAATTTTTTGTTATTTTAATGCAATGGTAAAGCCTTTTAGTCACTGGGTTTATTCGGGTATCCATGACAACGGGTAATAGTAGTTTAGCATGCACATGATTGTCTAGTACTAGTATAGTTCCTACCCTCTAGCTGACTATTTAGTAGCAGTTTTAATCTTTTGCCGCTGTAACATAATCAATTATACACTACAGAATATTGTATTGCATAATGTTAACAATATTCTCCTTTACCGAAGTTTGTCAAGGTAAGATATATGTAACGATTCGCGATTGAGACGAATCTAGTTAGATTCATGTTTATTTTTAACTTTCCCTGTGGTCATGGGAAGAGCAGACGCGCGAGCGCTGACGCGACTCTGTATGACTCATTCTTTTACGTCATGGATGGAAGGACGTAAATCAGCTTAGCACAGCGTAACTAGGGCGACGGTAGGTAATGGAGAAGCCATATAGTACTGATGATTGGTTGACACAGTCTCCAAGAAAGACTGTTAGGAGGTCGTCCTAGTTACCTGGTCGCTAGGGGTGCCTGATTGGTCAGGAGGGAAAAAAGGATGAGTTAACTAGGTGATTCTAACGTTTCTCGGGACAGACGAGACCAAGCAGTTGGAGAGTGCAGAGCTCCGTGGTCAGTGAACAGTGAGTGGTTAACTGCCTGCAACGGATATCCAACGTTTTTCCAGTGGCGTATTATCATGTGTATTCCGAGTTGTGGTGTAGAAATCAATTCAGTCGGAATATAACATCTTCGCCGATACGGCTTTAATCCCCTTAGCTTCACGAACTGCGTAAAGTGATTCATTGGATTAACCTGCTGATCTAGTCAGTGATCTCGTCAGCGCCAACCGTCTGAGAAACGTTAGGAGGAGGTTGACGCTGGAGGGAGTTGCGTTCTTTTATTTTGTTTCATCCGCATCTCATCGTTAATTAATTTCATAAACATTAAATGTGTTAATCGTTGGCCGGACCTTTTTGTTGAAAAAGGTGAAAGAGTGCGGCGAGCGTGGTTTACATGCAGATGTTTACACGCGCTCGCAAACACATTCAACACACTCTTTCGTAAAACGTTACAATATAACAACCCCTTGTTTATATTTAAATTTTTCTGTCGATGAAACCTAAAAAAAGCATGATGTCAATGTTTTTGACATATCTGTTATTGACTGTTTTCTGTCTAACAACAACAACAACAACAATGCGTGTCACACACTTTAGAACGTACTTGATTTTTTTTCTACTAATTTGCGCAAACAGTAATTTGATATTTTTTTTAATTTTAAGAAAAAAGATAAAATACTTGAGTAACTGTACATTTTTTATTATAAATGGTCTACGTACTAATGTTGCACATGACGCCGACATCCTCCCAGTGTCGACAGGTGTGTGCGTACAGACCCGTGTATTGACACTGCGCCAGGCTGGTTTCGTTCCCCTCACACTGCAGGTTACTGAACAGAATACGACCAGAGCCTGCTCCGAACTTGGCTGACCCCACGACTATTGCTGTTGTGCTGTCCGACATCAGAAGCGAGAACAAGAAGATATAAACATTGAAAGCATACAGACTTTTGAACCTTAATAACGATTAACCTGTGTAAATACATAGGAACAGACACAAACATCGACACTTATGCCCCTACATGAAAACAGATAATTTGCGGTGGAGCTGAGCGAGATGGGCATGTGGAATATGTTCGTTAAAAGAAAGTAAAGTGTTTAAAACACACAAGTCATAAAGTGACAGACATGCCAGTAAACTTTGCAAGCCAGTTAACTACATCTGTGTCTTCTTTAACTCAGTGGGTAGCTTGTGAGAAACCAAAGTTTTCCGCTTCCGATTGTGGTACAGTTGCAAAGTTGAAACTTAAAGAAACTGACAAAATGGCACTAGCAGGATTAATTTGATTAAGGTTTCTTGGACGTCTGAGCAAAAGGCAGTTTGAACCACTGGCAGGCATGATTTTTCTCTTCCCCCAATTTAAAAAAAAATAACTAAAGGAGGTAAAAGAAAAATTCAAACTGATAAGGATTGATCAAAATGTGTAGAAGAGAAACAATTTACTTGAAACATGCTTGAAAATTCACTTTTATTGTAATTCATACAGATACGGGTATATGAAGTGAAGTTTTTCATGCACGTGTTTACGTGTCATCTAACAAGAAGTTGGACTTACAGGAACAAGAGTTCAATGCTTGAAAACCAAGAAGAAATTCACACACATTGTTCTCGTCCATAGAAATTCACAAATAATAACTGAATTCTGAAAATTAGAGGAACAGGTCGCACGCTTCTCGAGCCGCATATCCACAAACTAATATTCGTGGACTGCTGGCAGACGATTTTTTCCAGTTAACTGCTAAAACGAGGCATTAGACGACATAGTTTACGGTTTATTCACATTCTTTGTTACGGCTCACCGAGACTAACAGCGGATCACTTCGCAAGAGGCCAAGAGTGAGTCTCGGCACACAGACATCAGTCCATCAATACTCATCTACGGTATATCGTCTTATTTTTTTTTAATGGAAAAGAATGGGTACTCTGGAAAATAGTTTTGTTCAAACTGAGTTCCTTCCTATTGAAAGGGAAGTAACTGTGTGCAGAAATGTCCAAACTATCGTAATTAGTCACTTGTTTTACTTAATAAAGAGCTGCAAACGTCTGACAAAATTAAAACAACGCATGAGACAAATCTATCCTTTACGCGCCAGGTGTTTGTAACCGGGATCGGTTAAACCTCACCTATACGCCAACTATGAGTTACAAAATAACTTTCTAAAAAACAATTTTGAAGTATTTTTATAGGTAATCTTTGATTCCTTACCAGTCGAGTTTATTGTGGGAAAAATAACACGTTATCAGCTTGTTAATAAAAAAAAAAAAAAAAAAATCACGGCAAAAACCTGGTATTAAGCAAAAACTTTCCACTAGAAAAAAATGAGATAATAGCTTTTTAAACGTAATGAGTATCATTCCATACCTGTTAAATCCTAGCATCCTGCAGGCTACCAAGGCCTCTGTCTGTCCCAATCCAAAGCCACACACTGTTTTCCAAGTTCCACGGTACAATATCTCTAGACGTCCTGCGTCTGCTGTGCCATTAACTACACGAGCTGACATCTGCTGAGCTGATATTGAACGAATTAATAATACAGTTAATTAATACATTGCTCTAAGCTACTTATTATTATATAGACAAGATCTCACTGTCATGTTTTTTTGTTTTAAGTTTTAATGCAATGGTAAAGCCTTTTAGTCGCTGGGTTTATTCGGGTATCCATGACAACGGGTAATAGTAGATTTGCATGTACATGACTGTTTAGTACTAGTATAGTTCCTACCCTCTAGCTGACTATTTAGTAGCAGTTTTAATCTTTTGCCGCTGTAACATAATCAATTTAGAGGTACTAAATGTGGGCAAAAGCATGTTTCAAGAAAGCTAGTTGATCTCTAGTACGAAGTCCTTATCACATCACTAATGATGAGAGAGTGATGTCCCTTTATTTTAACTACCTGCCTAGTGTCAGCTCTTCGGTAATATTCGTCTTTGCCTGTTTATCTGCGTCAGATTTTGTGTACCAGTGCTCAGTGACTTTGTGATATTATTTTCTATCTCTCTGTATTAGTTGCTGTGTCTTTGCGACTTCTGTCAATTATCTGGAGCGTTTTATTTCCATTCTAACGTCTGCGCCATCTTGCCGTATTTTAGATCTGTGAATCTCCTGGATTGCCTGTGCAATTGTCACTTTTCCAATACTGCTGAGCATTGCGTTTTTCACTTTTTCTGAATTGTGGACATTAGTTTTTTATTGTTGATATTGCTGCAACCTAGATGTTGGATCTATACGTTTCACTTATGTTGGTTATGATTATTGACTGTTGTCATCGATACGTGGTTTATGTCGTCCTGCTCTTGTTTTGATGCTGCTGTCACGTTTTCACTTCTCGTGGTGCCGCTTTAGTTCTGGGGTTTGTGATTAACAGGATTGCCGCATGTTTGTGTGCTCACATTGAGTACCAAATTGTTTGTTATGTTTGAAATATCGTCAGTTAGTGGTGGGTCAGTGGTGTTCAATGCGCTTAGTAGCAGCAGTTTTTGTCTCTCTCACACTTGTGTCCCTTTTTAGCCACCTTTCATGAGTCAATTACACTACTCTGCTTCTGTCTTAAAAGTCCTTGCCAAAAATGTGTCTGGTGTATTGGATATTAACTTGCTGTCGTATTGCAGAAAACTTGGTCTAATTAATAAGAAAACTGTGCGTGGAGTACGTGGTGGGAGGAAAGTGCGTGCATGTAGACTTGCTCATTCCCGTTCAGACTTAGTGCAAGTGTTAGCACCAAGCTCTGGCACCAGTGAGCCTCCAGGACTTGCTGCCTCTGTGGAAAGTTTGTCTTTGGGACTACGGCTCTGTCCCTGTAATTCTTCATGCTCCAGTACATCTGTCCTCGATGGCCCCTTCACCATTGTGTTGGTGAATAATTACAACCCTGTGCCTATTGACATCTCATTAATTTC
Source organism: Pomacea maculata (assembly GCA_004794325.1). Classification (NCBI taxonomy): domain Eukaryota; kingdom Metazoa; phylum Mollusca; class Gastropoda; order Architaenioglossa; family Ampullariidae; genus Pomacea; species Pomacea maculata. The sequence continues at coordinate 470 of SRHC01003400.1, read as the reverse complement.
TTGTGACACCAGTGTTCCTGCTGTTACTCCGCCCTCCTCCCCTACTCTGGCATTCCCTTTCCAGTTTACAGACCTGTCCCCTCACTGTACGTCTATTGTGAATGAAGATGGGTCTAGTGTTGACCCCCTTATATCAGAATCGCTAGATATTACAAGTTCGTCTGAGAGTCAGATAGTTCAGACTCAACTGTTATGTGGCCTTCTCAACGCCCAGTCGGTCGTCAGGAAGGCTGTGGACATTCACGATATGATTATTGACAAGTCACTGGATTTGCTGTTGCTCACTGAGACGTGGCTTAGGGAGGCTGGAGATGAATTTGTTATTAGGCAAATCACTCCCGTGGGATATTCGTTCATTCACAATCCCAGGTCTGGAGATAGATGTGGTGGTGGGATTGCTGCTGTATACAAGAAATCCTTGCTTCTGAGGCCTTTGGTGTCAGAAACGTTCAAGACTTTTGAGTCACTCA
>SRHC01003399.1:0-16191 GCA_004794325.1 Pomacea maculata | reverse complement strand
TTATCTTCAAAGTGAAAGGTGTGCTGCAGAAAACGAGGACCGAAAAACCGCTAATTCACAGCATGTCAGGAGCAAAAACATTTTATATTTAACAGATTTTACGAAATTCTTAACGATTCTGTACCACTCAACTCTTCAACGTAGGTTTATGTTAAATATTTGTGATACGCTGGCGCCGTTCTGCTCTTTCGAGGAACGTTGAAAATGCCGCGAAGGGTTTATTAAAAACAAAAACCATGAGCTTACTGTGAAACACAAATATATATATAAATTTTTAATGTAGCACGAATGTCAACTAAAGCTCGTTACCAAACCAGTAACTAATATTTAGTATTTTAATGATTTAGCATATTTTTGTTTAGTTTTAAAAGCTTTTCTAAAAATTAATCGTAATTAATTTTGTCGTCTGCTAAAGTCTGTGACCGGCTGCATCACATTTCACCACGAACTAATATCCTATACACGTCCTATTTCACTGTCATCGTCCACGACTGGTCACATCACACATGTAAGAACTTACTAAACATACTCTGTTGTTGAACAAAACAAATTTCCTAGAGATTTGTATAAACATAGCAACCGCTGTTTATATATACTTATATATGGTTCCCAGTCACTTAATCCCCAGACACTTCATCCCCGACACTTCATCCCCGACACTTCATCCCCTAGACTTTTAATCCCCAGACATTTCATCCCCAGACATTTCATCCCCGACACTCAAGAACAATTTTCATATCATATTGTTGAAGAACATTAAATTTACTAGCTTATATGAACTTTAACTAATGTTGTAGATGTTCAAATGACGTTGAAGTTAATAGCATGATTTGAATTTGAATTTCAATTAAATTTTTCGCTGACTTCATAATTTTTATAGTTAAGGATTTAGTTTAGGGATTAAGTATCTGGGGATGAAGTGTCTGGGGATTAAAAGTCTAGGGGATGAAGTGTCTGGGGATTAAAAGTCTAGGGGATGAAGTGTCGGGGATGAAGTGTCTGGGGATTAAGTGACTGGACACCTACTTATATAGCCATTGCAGATAGAGTACGTATGCTGCCAAAAAGCATTTGAAATTTCTCATGCTTTGGGAAATAATGAAAAAGTATTAAGCTGATACTAAAATATTTAAGTTTACCCTCTGTTAAAACGTTGCTGTTTAACAATATTAGGATTGGCCATTCTTGTCCATTCCTCGCAAGTTTCATGCACCGTGGCAGTTTTATTTAACAATTTTTAATAATATTTAATTTTAAAATATTAATATTTTGCTTTTTCTATTTTTGTAATTATTTGAATTTATCGTGCTTCTTTTTTCCTGTTGATTTATTAAACTTAATGTAAGTCCTTAAAGCTGTGTTTGTGTATTATACCATATATGTCATTATTAGTCAGCATTCATTTATTGCATGATGATGTGTATTTGTCTTGGACAACAAATTAAGTGACATTATCAAGCACATTTATCAGCAACTGATTTACAAATATTTCACTTGGATGAGGCCATAGATACATTTATTAAGAAAAGACTTTAAGAGATAACAAATGTTGCGAAGTAAAAAAAAAAATTGTCTCCCTCTTTATGAATCTCTTTATGTCACAGTGCTCGTTAAAATATATCAATTGTCAAATGTTAAACACATTTATAGTATGAAAGGGGATTAATGATTAGTTTGTCTCCAATACTATTTTTATTTGTGCTTGTAAGTTAAAGTAACAATTAATCTGTCAAAGACATGAATTCTTTGCAAACTTGCAAGTTATGCTACGACGAATTAATGTTTGGTTATCAGCTTTAGGTTTTCAGTGGAATAAAAGAACTATTTGATATGATATACCGAAACATTACTGTTTATCTAGTTGACTGCACTCACTTTCGCAGCAAAAAATGTTAAATGTAAAAAGCAGAAATTATAGTTCATTTATTACCAGTAAAAAGAGGCAGACAGATGGAGAACAAAAGTAAACATAACAATAACACCAGGTCGATCTCAGCTCTTCTTTATTTATTAATGTAATGATCATTGATCTCGTTATGATCGAAATTATTGGAGCATTTAACATTTTCAAGTCCAACTCATAAATGAATATCTTGTTAACTGCTGGTCATTTATAAATGAAATAATTTAAAATATCCTTTGTCTTAGATATCTTCTTTTTTTTAAGTCGCAGATTTCTGAACGAAAATGACAAGAGAATTAGACATACTCTACTAAAATGGACCAGTAACATGGGTCAAAAGACTGTCAATAACACAGATTAACAGACGGTAAATAGTGAGGTTCAAGAGACCAGTAAAAACTTTAAAGAAGACAGAAATACTCGCTTAGAAGGAAGAATAGAATAAATGATATAATATATAACAGAGACAAAAACTGCTTGGAGCATGGGATACAAAAGCAAGTTATTTGAGCAAAATACAGTCGAATCCGGTTAAGACCGTTAAGTGGACCAGCCGCTTTAATTGGACCAAATTCTAACACACACACACACGGTCCTATTACAAAAGCTTAATATTATTCGCCTATTTGGACCAAAAGTCCGTTTAACGGGACCAAAGAACGCGAGAGCGAATAAAAAGATGCCACAAGTCGCCCGCGTAGAGAAGATGTAAGGCGGGTCACCAACACATAAGCAGTGAGACAACTCAGAACAGTTTTTGTCACTGTGGCTCTGTGTGGAAGTGACCAGGTCCTGCATGAAGCTGCAAATTTACACCATCACATTTGAAAGCCAGTTTTTCCTCTGTTCACTTTAGTGTCAAGCCCTCGAGTGCCTCTTATATTGACCGTCTTGTTCAATTACTGACAGTCATCTTTATACTACTGTGTCACAGTAATAGTCATCATCTTGCTATGACATGACAGTCATCTTTATGTTGCTATGGCACAAGGAGAATGAGTTGTGACAAGCACCTGGAGCCCGCCAGCACCATGTTGGTCTTGTCCCAGTCGCTGTATCTCGCCAAGTCATCACGTCGCCAGTGCAGTTCCGGTAAACACACTTTTTCTCTTCCTTCTCTCTCTCCTACTTCGGATCCTTCTCCGCCTCTTCTTCCTCCGCTAGCTGCTTCCTTATCCCCTGTCTCCGAGGTCTCTTCCAGTCGCTGAGTTACTTCGAAGGGCGGCGTCATCTGGTTTCTACCTGATGCGGCATCCTTCCGAGGATTCACACCTGGAGCGGGTATATCTCTAACCCGCTCTGTCGTCTGCTTGGAGACATCGACTTCTGCTGCTGGACGGGAAGGAAAGTCTCCCGGAAGAAAAATGACCACGCCACACTCTAGACCAAGGAAATTGTACACCCAGGTGGTCAGCACGCCTCTCTTGTCAGTGTCGAGGTTTCTGCTGCCAAGTTCTTCGTCCACTGTTACATTAATATTATTCTGACGAAGGTTCCATACGAAAGGACATCGTCCTATCTTCTTCATATGCTCCTCATATTTTTCTTTGCTAATGTCTTTATACTGTGGAAAGTTGCCGTTGTCTCTATACACATCGCGAGGAATGTTGACTAGCAACGCAGCACTAGTACTGGAGTGGAGGTCGTGACCTTTGGCGGGAGGTGCTGACGAAGGGCGGCGACTGAAAATGTCGGGAGTGAGCTCCTTCAGCACCTGAGCCAATTCCCGGGCACACTGCTCGCATTCGAGGACAGTGCCCCCTGTCTGATGGTCCTTGTGCCGGACGCACAGTGGGAGAGGCCCGTTAAGCAGGATCTCAGTCTGCCAAGTGAACCCAGGAGCGTAGCACGACCGTCTGTCTTCTTCCCAATCCACGCTGCACAGCAGATGCTGCACAGCAGGGGGGCAGCGCGTCACAACTTTAAGGCAAAGCTCGTCAAAAGTCTCCTGTTTCTCGCTGAAGAAACCCGCACACAACAGGGTAGATTCTTTAAAGTCGTTCTGGAACGTTTTCATAATGTCTGACCAAAAGATGTGAACGTGAACCTCGTCTGCGATAAAAAGCACTTTTTTCATGTCGGTTTTTTCAGGAAGTGCTTTACATACATCCGAGACAAAATTTTCTCTGTAGTTGTGATGACCAATGTCAATGCAAATCTCGTAGACGCGCCTGTCGTGACCCTTGACTTGATCTTTGACCTGAACCTTGATTTGCTCGAAGACGTATTTGCCGATGCACAAGCCTTTAGCGCCGCGGTTCATGTTAACGACGATCACGTGATTGTCGGGTCGCTTTAGAAATTCTCTGGCCATGATAATCAGTATCAACGTCTTTCCCGATCCCCCGGGTCCCTTCAGGTAAACGCGGCTTTTGTCTTTGAACTGCTCTAGAGCCTTTTTCTGCAACGTAAATAAGAGAGCATGTCAGATTTTACAGCGAACAATAATTTACATTTTTCTAGACCTGCCCACAGCTTCACCTTCATGCACGCGCTCACGCAACGTTTCTGTAATGACGAGAACAGCGTTCACTTTGCACGAGGGTTTATGTGAGCGCCCTGATATGAGAACTATGCCAGAAGCTGATTGACAAAATGTTGTGCTGCTTGAGTAAACTACAGATGTAACTATCAAACCAAACTGCGCGAAAGATTTTATTTGGGATTTGTCAGTTAGTCTTCAAACTACCTGTTCCTGTGTCAGAATCCTCCTCTGAAAACGACGCTGGATTTGACTGATGCCATCCTTCGGGTGACGATCCAGGTGAGCCACGTTACCGTCTCTGATGATCACAGGAGTTGACAACAGCCCCACATACCTGTCAAACATTCAGTCTTAAAACTTTAGTTTGCCTTTAATGGATTCCTTTTAATATGAACACACCTTGACCATATTTTAACATCGTCACAATTTAGTAGACCTTTTTTTAGTACAATACAATGCAACTGTATTGATCCCCAGGGGCAATTCAATTGCTACTAGTCAGTACATCAGCGCGATTTAAGTGCATTGGAGTTACATAACCTGAATTTATTACAATTTTCTTAAACTTGCTGAAAAGTGGATTGATACATAATGTACCCAAGACAGATGAGTGACAAGGACTACTGACATAACATGACAGGGACAGTAAATATGAGAAGGAGACTGCGCTTACTTTCCCACAATTTCCTGCAGAAACTGACTGTCAACATTCGTGTAGAGAAGGTTTCCCCACCATTGACGAAAAGCGCTCAGGTCTGTTTCTGCTTCTGGAACTTGAATATCGAATTTCAAGAGGTGGTCTTGGCACAGAAAGGTAACATCCTGTGGGTAGATTGTGAAAAAAAACGCATTTTAATAAACAATTCTTTTTCTGTTAAAATATTTTTAATTGGACTGGCTGTAAACACTATAGTTGGCAACCTTTAAATGTGTGGGTACAACATAAATGTCGGACGCTACCCAAAAAAACAACAAATTCCGATGTCTAAAGGTTACCACAAACGTCTGTGAATACGGATTCACCTCTCATTTTATCGGCCTCACCCCGATCTACAGTGACTTGGAGGATCAATTTAGAGTCACACTATTTTGTCGTCGTCGTCGTCGTCGTCGTCGTCGTCGTCGTCGTCGTCGTCCCGGTGTTCTGGTTTTACTTTCGATTATTGCTTGTCCAAGTTATGTGCGTTTTCATATCTGAATAGAATAAAATTAAAATTAAACCTTTAAATTAAACCTTTAACTTTTTTTCTTTTCATGACAAACAGTTCTTCACACTCTTTCTCTGCAAATTGAAATATGAATTGTAAATATTTGTCCAAACATCACAAGGGAAATATGCAAAACTTTCCCAAGAATAACCTGGGATTTTTCATGGAATCATGCAGATGTTGCCACAGTATCATCTGGGATGGAAGTCAATCAGGAGAATTAATTTAAGAATCACATAGTTTCAGTTGGTGAATTATTTTGATAGGAACTGTTGACTGTCACAGATAAATTCCATTTGTGATAGTCTTTCCCCTAGTTTAATTTTAATATTTTCGACTCGCAAGCAGCATTACTAGCGTCAGAAGTACGGCTTTAGGACAGTGTTTTCTAGAAACAAAATTAATGGATAAAAACCGAGCACTTTTCTAACAAACTAACAACTGCAGTCAGTTGTAAGTTTAATTTTATAACTGGGTCATGTTATCCTTTGACACAGATTTATTTTCCTTACCTTGCGTAACGGTCGGGTACACAACACCTTGCTAGCAACTCCTGGAAGGGCGATGACTTTTACCACGTGACATTTCTCTTGGGTGTTCATGATTTCTTGAAAAAGTTGTACTCCCTCGTTGAGCTGCTTTTCAGCTTTTATTATCGCGTCGTCGATGTCTTTTGGTGTAGGTGTCGTCGCCAACCCAACGCTTTTCACCTTTAACAAGTGAAAAACATCACCTATTTGTTCTGTTGTCTTGAGGGCCGTGGAGTCGACAGTTTTTAGAAGCTCAAACAATTGTTGATGAATAAAACTGAACGACACATTACAATTCAAACTAACATAAAGGTTCCTGACACTTATTTAAAATTCCTAACTTATTCTACTGGAGGACATTGCAAAGAAACCCAATATAAATTTTACTTTTAGTGAGATGTTAATGAGAAGGTGGGTATTGCAAAGAAAATGGACAAATGATGAGGGCAGGTTCTCTTAGGAGACGGATGGATGGAAGAATTGAGGGATGACCTCCCAGCTGACCTCTACAAAGACGATCCGATCTCTGTGTAGTGCAATGAGATCAGGTGCGTTCCTTCTATTCTGCAAGCCGAGGATACAGACGAATCTTCTCACTTGTTCAATATTCTGTAACAGGCCAATAAAGGCGTATTTTAAAAATCTGATAATGCACAGATGGCAATAATAAACACAGACGAAGTGTGTAAACACCAGTTTTAACCAGGCAACTATCCTGCATCTTTTAAAAAAATACACTTTGCCGTCCAGTTTTGAATAGTAAATATAAGACAAAACAAACAGAATACAGACTAAAATGTTACCTGTTGTATTTCTTTTCTTCCGGTTACTTTACAAACGTCCGTGTCCTGTCTCAACCAGGCCAAGATGTTGTCGGAGTGAATTCCCAACATCAGAAACATTGCTGGCTCCTTATTTCTCTCTAAGCTGTCGTTGAAAAGCTGCACGAAAGAACGATGATGCCTTGGAACACTCAGCAAAGATGAAGGCTTGTATGTAGCGAGACATCGTACTAGGTTATACACACAAAAGCAGTGTTAACAGAGAAATGCAATTTATTTCTGTTATTCACTTATTAAAACAAAGCATTGCGATGGTCATCACTCGGTGTTGACGAGATGGAATTTCTGTCAAAGTGAAGAAATTCAAGCAAGCGCGGGTAAACGGCGGGAGTATCTATGAGTGTTTTAGCCGAGGTAGGCTAACTTGTTGGGGAAAAGTGCTTCCCGAGTACCTGCCATGACCGATGTACAAATTTAGAGATTAGATGTCCTTACAAGGTTTACCTTTAATAAATACTTGTCTAACCATGGCGACACTGGCGATACTTGATGTTTCTTGATAATAGTAATTAACTACCCTTCAAAGCTTCAGGCTAAACTATTAGCACTTTGCTAGCATCTTACCCTAAAAGTCATGAAGACGTGGAGATGTGCGGCATCTCCTCTTTTGTCGCTTTCTTGGCAGGACTTGATGCAATAGAATCCATCTACTTCCTCGAATTTATCGCTGCAGCACTGGAAGTAAGGATGTACAGTGATGGCCGCTTTGCCGATGTCTGGAACTGGCTCCGTGCGTGTTGAGCGAAGCACTTCTTGGTAGCATCCGAGTCTCGACACTGGCTTACCTCCTGTCATTTTTTTTTTTCAATAACTTTAATGCTCATAAAAAATTTCTTTTCTTCGTTCTTTACTTCTTTTTGATTTTCTTCAGGCACTTAGCTCGATAAAGACACTCGCTTCATGACCATTCTAGTCAATAGGCATAATGATGAACATGCACGCACGCGCTCACTAACGCGCTGACACTCATCCATGCATACCCACACGCACGAGCACTCCGCTATCATCGTGAGTGTGATGTGTGGCAACTACTCACCTGCAGAAACCTGACCACTTCCTCCACACGTTCGTCTGTTTGTGTGGTTGCCTTTGCACTCTGAGTCCTCCGTTCTGCCATGTTGCTGTGCCAAGAGGCTGTCGTGTAGTTGATGTAGAATAATTCTGATCCAGCCACCTGTTGTTCTGTCTTTCACTTTCTTTAAAATGATTCAAGAAGAAAGTTACTGTAAGCTCTGTCATTGTATAGCACCTAAAGTTTGGGCTGTGATGGGAAGAAGAAAGAACATTATTTATCCCTTCCTCCTCAGAAGTTGATGATCAAACTGCCGATCAAAGTACTATCACAACATATCTCCCATCATTAATTTTATCGGAAAGTGGGGCCTCAGCAGTGAACCCTGATGTAATGTACAGTCACTACCGTGGACTTTATTTCTCTATTCCACTTGGAGAACTAATCTTTTCGTCATATCTCTTGGCGTTCCGTTGGTTTTTCATAACTTCGACTGATAAATAAATGCGTGCTTTCAAACCAAGCCATGATGCTGGTTATCACTACAGTCCGGAATAAGTTTTTTCCTCCTTATTGTGTGTTCCGATCGATTAATGTTTATACCTCCTTCGCATATAATATTATATTAATATAGCATAATATAGTATTAATAGCATAATATAGTATTATAGCATAATCTCGTCGATCTCTCGTAATAGGAAAGTTTTCCCATCTGATTCAAGAATTTCTTAGAAACATCCAATAATACGCTGTAACAACAAGGGTTTTACTCCATTTGTCACAAACAAAAACGTTTCCTAAGGCAGCAGAATTTCCTTAGTTTCATATCATCAGCACTATTTGTGGATTAGTAACCCACGTGCATGGTCATGTGGCAGTAGACTGGTGCGCCATCGGAATCACTAACGTGTTTGTAACAGGTCTGTGGTGCTGGCAATAGTTTGTGCAGGGTTCAGAGGTCGGAGGTCGACGTAGCTGTCCTCGGTGAACCAGACGCTCAAAGGATTTTTCGCTCCTTGTTGAGTCAGCGGCCTCCACACAGCAACACAGCGGTTATACGGCTACATTACTCTCCTTTACACTGTGCGACGGTGAGATGGCCCATAATTAACAGGAAGCTCACACTTTTGCGACCCCTTTTCATTCTGTTGAGAAATAATATTTTTAATCAGCCAATGCGCTTCCAAGGAAGAATTATTTTTTTCATGAAACAAACCTTTTTCGTCCACACTCCAGGTTGAAATGCTCAAGTTTACACCGAGTCTGTTGAACGATGTTAGGGGGGGGGGACATAAATAAGGCTAACAAATCTAGGGTCATAAAAGGTAAATAAAGCGGTGTAGCGAGAACGCTATTGTAGTATGGCTGACGTCAAGGTAACAGGTAATATAACTGTAAACAACATTAGCATAAATGTAGTCAAGGGTTCAAGCAACAAACCGTTGTTGGTGTTTGTACTTACGATGTGTAAGCGGTAGACATTTGTGGTGTGCGTTGTTCCATTGTGCGACTGAATATGAGCCACTTGATAAAGGTATCGTAAGGCACCCCACTTGAAAAGGGTGGATACGTGGGTCGGGTACGTAGGTGGGAAAGGTGCCTTTCAAGTGAGAGATTATATTGAACGTGGGGTTTCTCTGAAACACGCTTACTTAAGATACATACATACAGCCAGGCACATACAAACATGCATAGCTGTACAGAAACATATACATGTATGCACGCACACACAAACATACAGGCCTCACACGGATACACAGTTTCTCTAGTTCTCTCTCTCACACACACACACATATACAATCCCCTGAGAGACACGTACTCCTTCGACATATATTTGTGTGCTTGCGTGCGTGTGTGCGGAGACGGTGTGGAGGAGACGGTGACAACCTCAGTGTCAACCAAGGGACAATGTCACCTCTGTGCCCCTTTGATAAAAGTCGACAACTGCCTGTATTATATTCCCACCCACCCACCCACCCCGATATCGATCACAAATCCCTCCATTAATGCCATTCCGGGTAGCTTGGGCAAGGAACGTACTTAACGGGTAATTACTTACCCAGGAGAGCTTAGTTAACGAGTAATTTAAAAAGAGTAACTCCTGGCCAGGAGACCTTCACATGTAGCTTGGACAGGGTAACAACCGTACCTTGGGTAGGAAAAAGTTACTTAGCGGGTAACTTTGCCAGCATAACTTATTTAACGGGTAGCTTGGACAGGGTAATTTCAGGATAACGTGGCCAGGAGAATTTGATGGGTAACTTATTCTGGGCCACTTGTCCAGCAGAACTTGATGGCATGAGTGAGCCATTTTCCTTGCTATGATGCACAGTCCCGGTGTAGACAAGCTATGGTGTTGTGGATGTTCGTGACGATCGTAGCGATAATAATGCTCTAACAAGCATCCTGTGCCTCGTGACCATGAGCGTGCAGGACGGGTGTCTGTCGTGTACTGTGTGTATGAGTGAGTGAATGTTGTACAAGTGAGCGTGGCTGCTATGTGCGAATGTGGTGCATGGTTGTTGGTGATTTAGTCTATGTATGACTTACATAAAGCGCTCTGAGCAAATTTTGGAAAAAAAGGCGAATTTTTGTTTCTTTGCATCTTGGTAATAAGCAGTCACTACAACATAAATAACGTTCTGCATTTATAAAACTACAAAGTTAATCTCATTGTGATGGATAAAATTCTCTAAATAGGTGTTTACTTTTCGAAACTGCTTACCTTCCAGTAACGGCTTTTAAACGTCACACATTGTGTCAACTCGGCAGAGACGAAGAACAGCTCGAAGGATGAAAAATAGTTCTTCACAAATTACTCTTAACATTCCAGACAAGATATTATTGAAGCCCGAGCTGCTTTCCAATGTATGCGGACTGATCCGCTTATTATGTGGGTAGCTAAACACCCTGACCGGACCACCGGGTAGTCGCGGCTCCTTGAAGTCCTAGCGCAGGTAGTCTTTGTCGTTCCAGGAAAGAGGACGGAAGTGTTCAAGGAGAACTGTTCACTGCAATTCTAGCTCGTACTCCTCGGGTGTGCTCTCTAGTCTGATATCTTGTGTGAGTGGGGCTTCTTTTTACTACACACCAACACTTAGCCGACCTTGGAGTCCACAAAAGTCTGCGATTTTGCTCTCGTGCATTCTAAGGGAAAGAGAAGGAGCGATCGGAGTGAGTAGACTGCAGCCACAGCTAAACAATCACTCGGTGGTGGGTCACCCACTCACACGATGACCTCAGCAGTCAGGACACGCTGTCCCAAACATAATCAACGGACTGGCTGTCAAAACGAATGATGTCCGAATCACCTATGCACTTTTTTTTTCATTGTCGTGGTGTTATCTTTATTTTTTTTTTCTTTTTTGGCTGACTCCTTAGTTGGTTGTATGGAGAATAGTAAAGCCAAAGCCGGGTGCACTCCGTGGAGGGGACGGTCTTCAAACTGTGGAAACCTGTCGCGCAGTCAGCTGGTCTGTGGCGGGAGTCCGCCTGCATGCTTGACCTACTCTGCGGGTCATGACCTCATTGTGGAGAATCCCCTTCCCCCACAGCGTGACGTGCACGTGCACTCAGGTCCGGATTTCTCGTCATTAAGTGTTTCTGCTCATTCTCAGCCCTTATGTACTTCCCCAATGTAGATTCCCCATGCACACAGTAATGTTTGTCTTCCAAGTAATATAAGACTGTTTCTAAGGATAACACAAAAAGCTATAAAAATATTCAAGATTTTATTTTTGAACTGTGTTTCCACTATCGAGGTTTGGTTTTTCCCTTGAGCAAACTTCCTTGAATCTTTAAGTGTGCAGTGTGCAGGTGTAGATAACCTGTGGTGTTTGTGTCACCGATGGTTTATATCAGAGACCACGTGACATAATGTACATGATATGTTTTCTGTCTTGCTCATGTCATGAAAGCCAACTTAAATATAAGTGGAGCAGCCAAGCACGCGAGCACACATACACACACCCTACTGATGCATGTGCTTACCTCAAGGATTCGCACTTTCATGTTACACGTAAACGGGAAAAACTACATGCGAACGTTAATGTGAATAAACTATTGTCGTCGTCGTCAACATCATCATCGTCGTCGTCGTCAATATCATCCTCGTCGTCGTCGTCGTCGTCGTCGTAAAAAAAAAACATACAAATCGACAACAGGAAGCCCATACCCGTTAGATGATATAAACAAATATAAAAACCAAATGATGTTACACAATACCTCACATTTGTTACTTGTTATGTTCTGAAATTTTTCCTGGACTGGGGGAGAGAGGGTTTCGTGGGGAGGGTTATGTCACGTTGTTTTTATTTTCTTTCTCCCATTCAACGAATGTTCACGAATCAGTAAAATAAACATACAATTATATTTGTGTAGGAAAAAAGACTTCCAGGGACGATATAGATATATTTAAAACAAGACGGTGAAATATAGTGTTTTGTCAATGTTGTAGTAGACTATCATCTTTACATGTTTATCGTAGACATTATGGACACTGCCGCTCAAAATTGTAATTAAGGTCGACTTGCTTTCAGAACTTTCACAATGGTACTAAGGTGTTTCCATCCCAAATGTTTTATTTTCTCTATTAAATTAAAGACAATTTGACCTTTTACCCATTTGTAAACTTTATTAAAAATTTTCTCATCAATGTACACACGGATATTAATACGAAAAGTTTTTCTAAACAAATTGTGAAACTTTCTAACATTTGTTAAAAATAATAAACATGTTTTATATATAGTAATGTGACACCATGACAACACTTGTTAAATGATGTCAAATATGTTGTAACCAAACATTAATATGTTTATTTATCTACAGAGGCCTACATTGCAGGAGAATAGTTGAGTGCTTGTTGGTAGGTATCGTCAGTGTGTGGGTGGATTGTCTTGATTGTTTGTAGTCAAGCAGGTGAGAGTCGTGGTTACGGGACAAGGAGAATGAGCTGGGCCAGGCAGGTGCTTCCTGCCAACAGAATGCCAGTCTTGTCCCACTCACTGAACCGCTGGAGGTCGCGCCGTCTCCAGTACCGCGTCGACATGATCATCGACTCCTCCTTTGACGACACGTCACCACTCTCCTCCGCAGAGGCTCTTGCCCATTCGTCTCGCGCCCTCTGACCCCTGTCTTCGTCTGCTGTCACGTGTTCGTCGGAACCTGACGGTGGAGCTGATGTATCTTTAAAAACTCCCGGGACAGGAATCTCCCTCTGGACGTCATGCCCCTCGACCTTTACCTCACCCTTCGACCCGGCAGCCTCGTCGCCTGGCAGGTAGATGACCACACCACTCTCCAGCCCAACAAAGTCGTGCACCCAGGTGGTCAGGAGAGTGTTGCGGACTCTGACCTCTTCAAAGTCGTTGCAGGAAAGCTTGACCTTCACCTCTGCCTTCAGCCCCTTCTGTCTCAGCGCCTGGAGAAAGACAGAGCGTCGGACACGGTCCATGTACTTGTGGTAATCCTGGCTCTCCACATGCAGCATCTTTCCCTCCTTCCTGTACAGGTAACGGGGAAGGTTGAGCTGGATAACGACAGGCACTTCAAACGCTGACAGGTGTGTTGTGACAGAAAAATTCCAGGTCTCCGATACTTGTGGTGCGCTGTGGTGCTCTGTGGTGCTCTTTGGTGCTGGGTGGAACTGTCCCAGTTCTCGTAAAATGGCGACTATTTCATTTGCGCACCGCGCGCAGTTGATTACTTCGCCCCGAGGCGAGTGACGCTCGTGCCTGATGCACAAGGGGGTGGGGCCTGTGGTGGGGGTTTCCAGGTGGGTGGCTTCCGTGACGTAACAGGCTTTGCGCTCCGCCTTCCAGTCGACGTGGTGGAGAAGATGCTGGACGGCCGGCGGGCATCTCAGCAGCATCTCCATGGGGAACGCCCGGAAACTGTCTGGCTTGTCGCTGAGAGCACCTGCGCACCACATGCTGAATTCTGGGTACACGCTGCGCAGCAGCTTCAGCATCGGCTCGCAGACATTCTTTGGCGGCAGGTTAACCACGAGGAACAGCACGCTCCGCACGCCTTCTGACGTCACACCGTTGACCTTCGACCTGAGGTCCTCTTCACGCTTGACTTTGGATGTGTCCAAGCAGAGGGCTGTGACCTGCTGTGGAATGGCATGCTCCAGGCTGCGCAGCACGAGGCTGTCGATGCAGGAGGTCGCGGACCCGCAGGTGATGGTCAGGACGATGACGCGGTTAGCGGGGTCTGCGGCGGCGAACAGGTGGGCTTTGCGGAGGATCACCTGTAGTTTACCTGACGCCTCAGGCCCGCTGATATAAACAAATTTCTCGGAGTCGAACTCCTCCATGCCCGTTATCTATCACGAGGCAAATATACAAAGTGAAAGTTGAAGACTACATAATATTGCAAAATAATACAAACTGGAAAAAAACATCGCCGCCACAAGTGTCATTCTTTGTACGGAGAAACAGTATTTTAGAAAAATGTCAAATGGATGGCATATGAACTGTATTTTGGAAAACGGTCAAAATTTATTGCATATTTTTTTACGAGAGAAACTCCAACGCTAGGCAACCAGACTATTCCATAAAAAAATAGATGAAGATAATAAATTTTGGTGAAACATTGTACGAGGTATGCCATACCTGTTTCATTGTAAAAGGTGTGCCGTACCTGTTTCATTGTAAAAGGTGGGCCGTACCTGTTTCTCGGACAGAATATCTCGTCTGAAAAGGCGAGAGGTCACGGTGATCATTTGATGAGGATGACGATACAAGTGATGCTCGTTGCCCTTTTTAATGACTACCGGCGTCGACAAAAGCCCAACGTACCTGTGCAGATGAGTGAACACATACTTTATGAAACACGTAGTCTATAAATATTGCATTTATTCTAAAAATTGAATTTTATGTTTTGCAGAAGACGTTGTTGTAAGCGAGTAGTATGGGCATGCGCAGAGAGAAAATGGAAGAAACGTCTGCTAGAGACTTCTTACTTCCATTACTGCCACTTTTTTTCAAGAAACCGGAATAAATTCAATAGACGAGCGGTAATGTGAAAGTATATTTGATGGCAGTTACATTTTTATTCATCATGGGGTTGCCATGTTAGCATGAACGTCTAATAATGTTAAACATAATTTCTTACAGACTTTGACAATGATTTTAAAAAAAATGCTTGTTCTGCTTTCGCATGCTATTTCCACCCCTACATTATTAGTATCATGTACAGTGTTGGAGTATCCCATCATTCCACTCTGCCACTTCCGGTCATTGTAAGACTGATAATCCGAAATCAAGAATACTGGCATTGGGAATACCAGTCCAAGAGCAGAAGCCTGGAGCCTGGTGACTCACTTGCCCACAGTCTCTGACATGCGCTTAGCTTCAAGGTTTGGGGTGGCTGAGGGCAGCGCGGCCCACCAAGCACGAAACTTGGAGATGTCCCTCTCTCCCGCAGCCTCCGTGATGTTGTCCTCGAACAGATCGTCTCGACACAGGAGGTGGACCTGCTGAACAAATTACACTTGTTCAAGTCACTTATGAAGAGAAGTATTCAAGGCATAGTGTTTCTGTTTTGTTTGTTTGTTTGTTTGTTTGTTTGTTTGTTTGTTTGTTTGTTTGTTTGTTTGTTTATTTGTTTGTTTTGCCATGTCTGCAGACTTGTGGCAGCCCGGGTACCTGGTCTTGCGAGAGGCCTGCACTGTGTTCACGTGACAACATGGGCGTGGCCACGACGAGCTGCACCTGGTCGTCTTGAGGGTCACGTGACCTGCCCATGAGCGTGTTGAAGTGGGCGCGACCTTCCTCTAGCTGCTTGCAGGCACTCTGGACGCTCTTTTGAACCACTTCCGGTCGCCTGCTGCTCTCGCTGGATCCGACGGCTTTCACCTGATGAAACAACATCCCCACTTCATCACTGATGGGCAAACACCTGGATTTAGTGGTGCGATCTTACTGCTGCTGTGAAATCTACTTCTGACCCTACTGCCACATTCCGACCGTTACCTGTACAATGACAGTCTACAGCTGTAGATGAATGGGCGTGGCGTGACATTCGTGATGAAGTTGCTGTTTGAATGTAGCGACGTGACCTAAATGTTGCTCGTGAAGTTTTGGTGTGACATGATGTGTCTGATGAAGTTCTGTCTGGATCTGAATGCTGGACAGGACATTTGTTGGTGATTGTCACGACCACTAGTCGGACAGTGCGCATTCTTTACAAAGAACGATAAGAGATCAC
>SRHC01003398.1:0-16246 GCA_004794325.1 Pomacea maculata | reverse complement strand
TCACTGTATATTACTGATGACTGTACTTTCTGTTCTTTCTGGAAATAGAGATGTTTGTATCTCGAGAACAGATAGGTATTATTCGCTCAAGTTTTCACCAGTAGTGTTATGTGCTAAACTCAAGCCAGTCACCCAATAATAATTAACGTTTGAACCCAAATAGACCTGTTAGATATAAAACCTTAAAAATAATTTTTTTCTAAGAGAAACGAGACCAGACAAGCGCCATTGCTGTGTAATGGATAATTTATTGAAACACAGTTTTTGATGAAATGACTGGAGTGTGTAGGAGATGTAGAAACTGAGCAAACAAAACTCCCATCTCTTATGGAAATCTTTTGGGATTCATCTTGCTGCCTGTAGAAAATACAAACAACTGAAGGCTGCAGGGTCTATTCGTTCTTTATTGAATCTTTTATGAAACATCATTTGGCCCAATAATCGGTCTGTGAGATGAGTTTATATTTGAATATAAACGCTATAACGACAAACGTTCAAGTGTAGGCTTGAAAAGGCTCTTTTGCCTTAATTATTGAAGCAGTTTAAGATGTTATTTCACCTAGAGCTCCATAGCTCATTTCTTACATGGGAATACTGAAGAAAAGCAAATACAATGTAACATTATTAAAGGTTTTATTTTATTGCCATTTTATAATGACATCACCAAAACAAGACCCTGATATATTTATTTGCTATGATAAGAATTTTAAAAAGCGGAGTAAATGAGTAGAGTATACAATTTATGTCTAAGTATATGAGATATACTGTGTATTATAAATGAGTACACATTAAAATTTTCTATTAGGTATGATTATGCTAGTTTTTTAAACAAAAACGGAAATAACTTTTTTTAAAATCCTGCGTCAGTTCATGTCTTATCCCATGTCGTTTGTCTGTTATGTTATGAAGCACATCGGTGTCTTGGGTGAGCTCTGAATAAAACAGACTGAACGACCAATCATCCAGCGCTTAACTCTCCGGAAAATGCGGTAAGTTAATTTTACGTGTAAACAAGATTTTTTTAAGTAAATGACTGGAATATAATAACTGGACTGTACATCAAAAGTTAGTAGACATCAACTTTAAAAGGTAAATGTTTCTAGGGCGTTGGACTTGACAACTCACAGCACGTCCGCTGGAACAAAGTTTAGGACAATTTGTCTGTAAATGACATTCGGTAACAGGCAAGATAACCGCATGTACTAAAAGCTTGTGCTAAACATTATATTGTGAAAGTGAGTACACAATGCAATTACTAAAAAAAATTCATAATATTCAACTTTATCACTTTATATAGGGTGTGATCAATCGGTCAAAAGACTGTACCAATAATGAGTAAACTCCCGACAGGGTTTGTAAGCGTTCCGATCAAATATTTTACTTTAAGTCTATAGATAACATTTAGCCATGTAAATGTTTTCTTTGTGTTTTGTTTAGTTTTCAAACTGTAGCATTAAGGCAAATTTAAATTTCTTCTTCAGCGTTTAAAAGGGCAGTGATGTATTGAATTAACAAAAAAGTATACCTTTGCTGCAGTTTGAACTTTTATTTGCATTGTGTTGTGCTGGCTTGTTGCTACACTCTAACGCAAAGACTCTTTCGTATCTCAGAAAAGTTACTTATTATTTTCTTGCTTGCCATTCTACCATTTTCCTACCCAGCCACTGTCTTAGAAAAGACAAAAGAATAAAATTTCACCTTCAGGTGGTGCTCCTGAAACAAACCAAAAAATGCATGTCATACCACAGTGCATCTGTAACCACAACAAAAATACAAATTCAATCGTGTACTCGGGTATTTACACATTTACTTTAATGCCCCAGGAAACGTATATCTACTTTTCATGTTCTGACAAAAACATTGTACAATATTAGTTTGGACAATGGACAACAAAGGAAGCAAGCATATTAGTGACATCCACTGCTCACAGAAACTTTCGAACAAAAATATTTTGTTATCCCTGTTATGGACAGAAGTAACAATTAAGACACATTTAACGACTTTAATAGCATATAAAGAGAAGTAATAAGACTTAAAGGAGACTATGTGGACATTTTGTGAGATACAGAAGACAACATATATTAAAATCGCTAATATATTATGATCAATCATACATGACAGCCGCTTACTGACCTGTAAGTCGTGTCGTGCTGTAAGTCGCCCGGAAGCCCGTAAACTTAACCACTGACCCAAAGACATTCAGCACGACTGTCAGACTGTTTCTGGTTGACATCAGCCCTTGTGGAAGGATAGATCCACACAGGCTGTGACACATAAACACGAAGTCTTTGAAGTTTGAAAGTTTGAGGTTCGTCATTTATATTTCGTAAACAAATGATATCAGACTACGTCCATCAAGACGGCAACCACTGAGATCAAACGAGTACAAGCCTGAGAAGTTAACGCCTTGGTCAAAAAATATTATATCTACGAAAAAATATATATCAAAGAACACTGCCACTAGGAAAAATATACTATATATGGGGACTTATTTACATATGTAACGTGTTATTCATTGAAGTACACATATGTCAGCCATTTGGATGCGAAAATAACAATAAAACAAAAGGAACCAGTAGGTAGACATGGGTAATAGAATTCACGCAGGAAGTATCACTTAAGAATGCAAGAAAAGAGACAGGTATCCTAGGTTTACTTTGTAGACTTACGTGGCCATTACAGTTCTTCTGTCCATGACTGCGCCATCGTAGACTCTGACAAAAGCATTCTGGCATTGCGGTCCTTGAGAGCCGACAGAGAAATCAGTGAACGACAAGTCGATAACAGCCTCGTCGTCATCGACCCTGATGGCCCACACGCAGTAGGTGTTGCTAGGATACCCAAGAGGGAAGCCAGGTGACGTGAAGTTTCCTTCCCTGTCCGTCATCAGACCCTTGTCGCATTCTGAATAAAGTAATATCCATGTCACGTGATGTCAACAGATATGTTTAAGGACACTGAAGATGAGACCAGTTGTAAGTCTGTATGTAAGTCGAGGTTGTTAGAAACTGTGAACGTAACCACACGGTCAACGAGAAAAACAGTTGAAAATTGCACGTAAGATCAAAATGTGTCTAGTAATATACGTTAAGGAAAATAGGAATTAAACGTTTTAATGATATCGCACCCCTACGCGCGCGCACACACACACACACAAAGTAAACGTTGTAAGATGAATATATATATAGATAAAAGAGAAAAGGGAAACAAGACAGAAGATTACCACCAATCTGATCCCGTTTCAGGAATGGATTGCTATTTAATAGTAACACTGATATAAAGAAAATGTTGACTACCTCTTGGATAGGAAGAGTATGTCAAACTAAAGTTGTTGTATTCAGTCTGAGAGCGGAATTTCATTAACACTTCGTTTTGTGAGGAGGTCAAAGGTGGCGGAAGGAACAGACCGCAGTACTTTTCACCGAGTAAGGGGTAAAACTCTGTGGCACCGTCGTGCACCTAAAGTAATGTGAAAAAGAAAGATGACTTTCGTGATAGAGAAAAAGAGCAAAATAGGACATCTTCTGGGAAAAAATTTTGAAGAGTGTAAATGAAGCACGTTGTGAAACTAAATGTCTAATGCAGTAGTGCAGAAGAAAAGAACCGGATATATCATTATGAGCCCGAAATATTCGACAAAAATATTTCTATCATTCTTATGATTAACATACCCTAGTCGTCTACATTAAGTCTGCACATCTTTAGGTCTGGTTTTAGAAACTTAAATTCAAAGTTATTGTCTCAAAATATCGACACTTTAAAAAAAATATGAAAACAAAAATCTTCAAACGCACTTGTAAAAAAGAAACCTAGCTTTACCAAGCAACAATTAAACGAATGAAAACAGGTCAGCAGATAACACTTATTTTCAAATATTTTTCACACATTTCTGAAGAATGTTATAGAATGTCCTGAGACCATTTAAAAGATTTTAATGACACATCTTCTGTGGCTCACAGATATAATCTATTATTGCACACATATTTTGCATAAAAGTTTCTACAACTATAGCTTACTTCAATATAATTTTTGCACGTTGCATCCTCTTCTAAATTCAGGGAGGTGAATTGTATGTTTACGTAGTAGCCTTGTTGTTGTCTGATGATGTAAGTGCAGTCTGCTGACGACTTGTTAAAATCTGGATCATCAGGGGAGCTAATGATTCCATTGGGAGTCTGGAAGACCTGTCGACACTCTTATCAATACAAACAGTATTCTTAGTCAATTAAATGAAAAAAATGAACTAACTGGTTATTTATTATAATCATATAATCGAATTGGCATCTTTCATTATGCTGACGTGTACATGCACCTTTATACATATATACACATGTATCGTACTTAAATGTGTGCAGACGTATGTATGAAAGTGCGCTTCACACTGAGAGAGTTATTTACCTTTACTCTAGTTGTTAATATATATATAATTGCCAAACCTGTTGTCCAGGAAGCCTTCAATTTATTCAAGTTTTTCTGCGCGGAAACCATTTTAACTCTAAGTTTATTTCCACCACTGATGATTGTCGAAAATGATCCAGACTTATTAATTTTAGTTCTCTTATGGACAGGTTTCTCGGTCACCTGCATCCAACAAGAAACCATGATGAGAAACATTACGCAAACATAGGTGATAAAACATAATAAAATATGTTCTAAAAAGACTTGATTGTGCTTTGGAGTGAAACATTTGAATTAAGATCAAGGCAGTGAAAACTGTCATTTGTGTGCTAGATAAATTCGCAGAAAATTTCGAATTATTTGTTCTATAAAAACAAGTGTTCAATTAAACCTAAATTCGTTATTGTGCACGTAAAAGCAACGTGTGTAAGTTCAAGTGTTTTCATTAGTAGATAAAAGTTTCTGTTTTGCTAATATCAGGAAAAATTCTTTATTTCTTGTGTTTGTTAAGAAAATCGCTTACACCAACGGTTGAATAAAATGCAATGCATGTCTGCAAGATATCAGAAAAACGGAAATAACCGACAAGAAAGTTTTAACCTACTAATATTTTGTTCCTACAGCATGATCCAAGCTGAACGTCCTGAAAGGTGAGTGTGATGGTCTTGTAGGGCTTGGTGGTGATGGTCCAGACGACGTCCTCTTCGCCGTTGTAGACGTCGGGGTAGCCGGGAGATGTAAAGGTACCGCTGTCTTCGGTGTAA
Source organism: Pomacea maculata (assembly GCA_004794325.1). Taxonomy (NCBI): domain Eukaryota; kingdom Metazoa; phylum Mollusca; class Gastropoda; order Architaenioglossa; family Ampullariidae; genus Pomacea; species Pomacea maculata. Next base: position 11,084 of record SRHC01003398.1, on the reverse strand, counting down.
TTACCAAGTTGAATCCGGCCTGTTCAAAAAGGACTTTTGAGCAAAATAAACAGCTTTGTTATTCGACTGCCTAGTTTGTTGTTTTCTTTTTGTCTGAAGGTTCCTGTGTCGATAAATTTTTTTAATGTAAGCATATACTGATAGCTAGAACTAAATAAAACAACATATACTTTCAGTTTATATCTGATATTTCAGGGTTGATCAAACAAGTGGTCGGCTGGTGACAAAGGTTACCTGGTTTTAGCTGATAGTAATGTATCCTATATCCTCCCTCAGCAGACGTGCTGACGTCATCTGACGTGAACCTGACGAGGACTGTTGTGGAGTTTTGGCTTCTCGTCTTCAGGTCAGTCAGGGGAGCTGAACCACAGAGAGGGCCTCCGACAGTAGGAGATGATTCAGAGTCACCGTCAAAGATCTGTGACATCAACGAAAAATGAAATACTTTTCAGGTACACGAGTGGGAGGATCAAAGAGATAGTATTAAAACGAATCAATCTCGCATAACAGTTCTAAACAGTGAGGGTCTAGGTTTTGCTGTTTCTAGTATCTACCTTACCGAATGTTCTGACCTGTAAAACATCTTGACACACACCATCTTGCTGCTCTCCCAATTTGAAAACTTCGAATGAGAAACGGATTATGAAGCTTCTCCGTTTGACAAATTCATACGTGCAGTTCAGGTTTGGTTGATACGGGTTTGGGTAGTCTGGCGACTGGATGTAACCACTCCTCTTCTTAAGTCGTTGAAAACAGGGTGGAGTCTCTGGGTACGTAAACGATCTTCGAGTCAGAGTGGTTGATTTATTTCAGACTGATTTACTATCATAACTTTGGTTGAGGCATTTGTTTCGTAAAATATTTTAAAGAAATATTTGGAGTTAAGTATTTTATTTTTGCAACATTTTTTATATTATATCCACTGTCTACACACAAAGAAAAACGATTGTAACTTTTTCAGATTACGGAGAAAATTTGGCCTTACCCCAAGAAGCCTGAAACTGAACTCCTTTTGTTTCAGATTGAGCATTTAGCCACAGATATAGTGTACTTCCGGAGGATTGCAATGCGCCCACTGTAGTGGGTCTCAGTATGTAGGCCAAGTTGGAGTAAGCATCACTGTCAATGACCTAAGTAAAAAGTAAAACGATTATACATGGACAGCAGGCTCCATCTTATTTTTAAACTGACAATTATAGACTTGGGAACACGAAAATTATCACTCCCATGTTGGGATGCAGCACGGAGTGGTTGGCTTGACCCGCTCGGATGAAGATTACAAGATTTTGTTTAGTTTGTTTTTTTGTTTGTTTGTTTGTTTGTTTGTTTGTTTGTTTGTTTTTTTTTTTTTGGTTCCCAAAACTGGTGGTTAAGAGAAATAGCAAAAACTGTAGTTAAAAAGACAAACACAGAAGCAAAGAAGCATTCACATTCAAAAGTATTCGCATGTGCATACAAATTAATGTTTCGTGGACTCATTTATGTATATTTATACTGCACACACAGGAATAACATTAGCAAATAATTTTCCTCAAAATATATGAGTGGTTGATGGTTTTTCCCCTTTTAAAGTAAAATCCTAGACTGACACAGACACGTTACTAAGTTATGTATATTAAATAATTTCTCAACATACCCTGAGTATGTTCACTGACGCATTTAACTCAGTTTCTATCTGAATGTTTGCTAAAGAAAGCCGAATCCATCCTGCCTTGTTGACAATGGTCCACACACAATCTGTGTCACTGCTGTACACTGCACCTTCTGGGAATCCAGGCGAGGTGATGCTTCCATTTGGGGTGGCAGCATACCCGTTGCAGCCTTCTGGAACTATGAAAATAAAAGAAAATCAGATTGTGATCCATTCTATAGCTGACTACTTCCAAAAGGTAAGATATTTTCACGAATATTCATATTGTATTTTGATGACATTTTAATAATAAAACATATTTATGCTTGAATGGTTATACTAATATCATCTGCTTTTATGTAAGTATTGTCGCTGCATGGGCTAGTATCATTTAAGTGTTAGGGTTAGAGGCACTAAGGGTGCGCATAAAATAGCAAAGTCATAAATGTAAGTAGAGTTGCCAATGACCGAATATTCCTCTGAAACCTTTTGAAAATGTTTGTCGTGTTCTTTTCAAGGCCGTGTTTTGATTTCAGTTTGAGAGGGCCACTTAAAATGCATTGTATTCCTACCACAGAAAAACAATGCAAAACATGACAAACAAAACACTTGAACAACGATGTCAATTTGCTTCCATAGAGTGTTCCAAAATAAACAACTTTGACTGCCTCGTTCCTTGTTTTCGGTTCCTGCGTTGATTACTGGACACATAGACTGATGGCTAAAACTAAAATTTTGATTTGACATTCATGATATACCTTGTTTGCATACTACAGCAAGCGTGTCTTCATGTGTCTCGGAGGCTGCTACGTCCTCGTAAGTGCAGTTCAAAAGGTTTTGCTCATCTCCTTGACATCGCACGCTGCTCATGTGTATGGCAGACCTTGCGGACCCAAATCGCAATGTCGCTTCTTGCTGAGGCACAGCTGACCCGCTGTAACTATATTGCATAACAAAAACCTCAAAAAGCTTTTCAGGCAAGAGATCTACCTCAGCTACATAGAAATGATAGATATCATTTGTTTACACTGCTTCTATAAACTAGGAAAAAGTTAACAACTTTGTTTGTATAATTAATTTGATCGTTGCCATTCTTTATGACACGTTTTTATGGGGATCACACGTTCTTAAAATAATTGTTGCATGTCCACTCTTTGCTCATCAAGAAACTTTTTTTTTATTAATTATAAGAAAGATGGCACAAAGTGAATGTTCAGGGAGAAATACTGCGTACTTAGCTCCAAACAAAGTTCTGCAGACAATGATGGCAGCAAGAGCGCTGTACAAGGGTCGTGTCGCCAGATCTCTACTTGCTGTGACAGAGCCCCACACACCCGCTTTGAAGACCTCTACCCGACCCTCGTATTGAGAGGTTCCATTCACAAGGCGAACTGTCTGCACCTCCGACACACCTGAAGCAAAAGAAGCCAATACCAACATAAATAAACAATTCAACTTTTATTGTCTTAATATTTAGCTTATTGCCAGTTGACTTACAAATGGCATGTGTTTGTGGGGGATGGGCACATGCATGTGAATGATGTACACTGGCTCGGAAGATTAATACATGTGTAATTATACAAACAACACATATGTGTATCCATTCATCAGACCTGTGTCACAGCTGACTCCAAGTGTATATCGAGGGTCACAGTTCTGGTCACGTGGTGCGAAACTGCATTTTGACAGCGACAGTTCTTCCCCGGTACAGTTGATGTTCTCTCTGAGTATTTCACCCGGAGCTTGGCCGTAAGAGTTGGCGTAGTACAGAACCGCGCCATCCCTAGAAACATAATGTAAAACACACACACACACACACACAAACACACAAAGAGAAAGAGAGAAAGGCATATATACACATACAGACACACACGCAAACGCACCCACTTCCGAGAGCTGAGCTTGCAGTTTTAGCTTAATGGTTTCAAGTATATAAAATACTTTGTTTAGTTTAAGTTTCGTATCGTGATAGAGGACGGGCCCTCGAGCACCCACGAAGTTAAACACACAGCTGGCGACTTAACACAAGAGTGATCTTGTCATGCGATCAAGCGGGATTCATAAACAGCTGCTCATATATCGCCGCAATTTATCCTATAAATAAGTCAATTTTTGAAACAGTGTAAAATAGGTAAGTGCATCCTTCATGCAATGTTATTATACATCAGTTATTAAGCAGTTAACTTATTTTCATATCATTTTCATAAAGGAGTAGTTTCATTAGAGGTCATTGAACTTTAAAGGTAACATTGGTTACGTACGCTGGATATCGCAACTGTCTACAGACGACCCTCCCAAAGTCACTTGACACATACTGATTGCAGACACTAAGCCAGACTCCGTCCTTCAAGATTTCTACTCGTCCTTCGTACGGGTTAAGTCCGTCTATAAGTTGCACTGAAATTTCTTCTATGAAAGAAACATTAACAAGTTTTAACCCGTTAATACGTTTGAAAACAAAATGTCATAAACAGAATCAAACAAAAACAAAACCTTTAGTTAATCTCATGTGATGAATCGCACACAACTTAAGCATTCTTTTGTACAAGGCCATTTGCTATAATGATATTTTAGCACGATCATCAAATTGAAATAATTTTTATTTTAATCGAGAACAATGATTTCCAATGCTTTGTGAGTACACAACTTTTCAAAACTTATGGTATTTAATAAATAATGAATAGTAAATGATGACGATGACGATGACGTAGGAAAAAAATCAACTCCGATAAAAAGAAAGAATTGTCTAAACCACCTTATGGTTGACTAAACTCAAACCATAACAATCCTGCATCTGGAAGGCGATACAGTAATGATAAGCAAAGTCAGATTTACCAAATAACACGTTTAAAACAATAATAAAGCATAAAACTGCTTTAGTCAGGTAACCCTGTAATTAGTAGCAATCACGCGCACGTCGCTGACCTCCCCTAGCCCGATGACCGGGGTACCATGTCACCGGGACCACCCGAGGCGCAAGGCATATTTCGGTAAGCCGTGTTTTTCTTAATCGCACAAAGATTGGCAAAATTTCATCAGGTTTTGATTTTGAGACCATTTCAATTAACAAGACTGGTATGCCATCGCTCAATGAGAAACAAAGTTCAGTGTCGATGGGGTACAGTGTGAGTTGTACTTTCTGTTTAATACCAGAATATTATTGTGATGTGTTGAATGTTGAAATATATTTTCTGAAACGCTAGTTGATTTTTAAATTTAAGTATATTTAAAAGTAATCTAAGACACAATTAATTTGTGCTTGCTGTTTTAATTAATATTTTTGAGGATTTTTAAAAATGTATATTTTGTGATATTACTGTTTACTAAGACAATATTTCAGTACTGATGGCTTTGAGAAAAACACACTGGGTGATATGATTTTGTTGTAATGAAATGCACCTTACAAAAAAAGAGAAAAACAAATTACATAAAAAAATACAAGTTCTGTACACTAAAGTTTTTTTCAAGTTCCTTTAAACGGATACAGACATATTTACAGCTTTAAAGAACTTGGCAACGGATATCCAGAAGCTGCCTCCGTCACAACTTATAATTAAGATTTTATACATGTACCAGCCCCGAAACATACAGGAGAGGGAAACAAGTATGTAACCCAGGCAGGCATACTATTCATGTATTCATTCATAACCATCCATAACCTTTAACAGACCAACTCAAAAGGAAAGGGTCTAAACATTTATTATTCACAATGCTGGATACTGAAATCCCATAAAGTTATCATTGAATAAAGCGTTTCTTATTGCCATAAGATGGCAGACTGAAACACACTATCTCACAAGTTGACTATACTTTGTGTACCTGTATTTGCCTGAAAAAGAAATAAATGAAATTAGAGTAGCGCAAATTGATAAAGAGAACCTTTGCTGAGGAGTAAAATATTATCCCGTTACTGCTTCACACAAAACTCTTTTACAGAACATTTACCTAGACATCATACAAGGGGAAATAAATTTTAAAAAATCAGCAAAATCAATTATTGTATAATATTTCTACACATATGTTTGAAAAATCTTTACAATAAATAAAAGAATGATAGTTGCACTATGTCTAACACATCAGCCTTAACTGAGAGCATTTACACATCATGAAACTACTACTACAAGAAGCTAAAACCGTTGATAAATATGAATGAATTATTATATTCATGCATTTACTAAAAAGACCTAATGGGTATACGATTCTGAATTGTTCAATGTTCTTGGTGGTGTTGGGCTCAAGATTATCTGTTGAAATCCAGGAACATTTGTGATCCATTTGGTGTCTGTCGGGCTCTTGTGCTGTCCACATAGCTAAACATCTTGAAGATTTAGAAAATCCTGCTTTCATTAATCGCCAATTTATGGTATATTTGTATATAATATGTGTGTTTTGAAATATATACACACACGTTAACTAGAAAACAGTGAAAATCTGCCTAATATAAAATATCCCTCAATTAAATTTTCAGGGTTAGTCAAAATTATGTTAACACTGATATGAACTGTGGTAACTTCTATTCTCCAAATGGGTACTAGCTTTTTTTTTTTTTTTTGCTGAACACGATTGTGAACAGGTTAAATGTAAGTCATGTGATATTTTTTATAATAGCATTTCCTGTCTATTGAAATGGGAGTATTACAAAAAACCGGTTAAAACATTATTAATAGTATTATTACTCAAGGTATATCTTTTTCTCGCTCTCTTTGCAATCCATGAAGTTGTTGGATACATTTTCTTCATTATTTTAAGTCCTACTGTAATACACATATAAAATTCGCAAAACACACATGAATAAGTTTCAAGAAGAGCGTCCTACACAAATACAACTTTTCATACGTACTATATACAATAGAACAATAAAAATATTGATAACAAGTGTCCCTAGTTGTCATAATATGGTCACAGATATATCTCTTTGTATGAAATGGTGGCTAACTCGAGTTCACACACTGACTTTGTGATCCGACACAGGGCAGAGGAATGAACAAAATAAAAAAAGTTAACAATACAAAGATATAAACTACAAAGCAAAAATATCAGAAAAAACTAAAATAAAGATATAGCTATATAGGTATTACTATAAAATATGAAGTTGTAAAAATGATGCTAGGAAAATGGCTCTTCCACAAAGAGATCGCCTGGTTAACTAACCTTGAAAGATTGGAATGGTTCCAGGCGGTTGCAGGAAGTGGAGGCTTTGTGGTCCTTGTTTACCCTCCCCTTCTTTTATAGGCAACCGAACCCGGATGTGACCTTCCTCTTGGAGCCCATCAGTGAGAGTCTATGAGCTAGTGCTTGTTATTGTGTAGTTCGTATAGTCAAAGTGAAAACACCCTGCAGCATTGGATGTAAAACAATGTTCACACTTGCTCAAATACATAAAAATAGTGACAAAGCGAATTCAGCAAGAAACTATGAGCATCGCAAAGCAGAGGTATAATTTCATGTTTAGAATCTTTCTATTAATATATATTTAAAGCTATCCCGTTGGCTGACACCTTAAAAACATCAACAGGTACACAATTAATTTTGTGTTGACCACTTTCTGTTCATGATGGTATTTCTAAGCGGCTATGTCAACAATGGAATGGCGGTTTTCAACCAGATTTCGAGAAGTAGAGTCTGGTATCGAACATTATCAAGAACACCAGATGTATGCAGACCTCCATGGACCTCACTTCTGTCACATGTTTTCATTCTCTTGTCACAAACTGAGCGTTGTCGGCGTATGAGGCCAAGGAAATATTTTTTCCCAGTCGCTATCTATTCAGACTTACAGTGACCATCAGCAGCTGTAGTGTGCATCCAGGGATGACAGTATTTGGGAGAGGGGAGTTTCACCATGCTTCTGGATGGCAACCTAAAATTCTTTCCAACTTTTCAAAGAATAGGCACATGCTTATCAAACACAAACACACGTTTATCTTAAGTAAATATGTGTTTATTAACTTTAACGACGAATTTAACTTTTATAAGCAACGAATGCATGGAACTTACAATTTAAAAGACAAATAAATGGTTTGTACTATCCTATAAAGTCCCTTTTATTTTCTTTCTTCTCTCGTCCCTCTTTTTTTCTATCAGCCTGATGGGATCTTCCTACTTCCAGTTTATTAAATTGCAGCTTCTCTGATACGATTGGTCTGGCAAATCAGGATGTAGGATGTAGAAATGAAACAAACAACAGATAGATGTTAACCCTGCCCTCGACCATCATCTCCTGCGACTCGCTAATGGCAAGTGCCACTCTGAGCGCACTGTCCTAAGTGGATGTTGAAGTACTTGTCACGACACAATGAGTAATGACACTTGCTGTTAGTGTTCAGGCCCACATTAAGCGATATTGACTCGTAACAAGATAGTATCAATGTTTACGATAGCGAAGTTATTAGCTTATCGCGATTTTCACGCATGCATGTAGGTATGTAAGTACGAACGTATTTGTGTATGTGTTTTACAAACCTGCTTTCCAAACATTTCTATTTTTTTCAAAAAAAGTGGACGAAGACAGAAAAGATTATGGGATGGCGAGATATTTGATTGCGAGTTTCTCGTGACGACCGCACGTCCAGAAAAAAAAAAGAAATTTACGTTTCATAGGATATTGCTGATTTATTTATTTTTTTTTTTTTTTGGTAAAAATGTGTGTGAAATTTTAAGAAATTTTGATTTAAAACAGTATAACTACTAAACTACTAAATATTTCTTAGAAAGCCCTAATAGAAATCTTTAAAATTGTATTTTAAAAAACAATTAAATTTTAGGTTTATATCACATGTCAATATAAACTCCCAAACAGTACAGCCCAGATGTAGGCGGAACATTCTTGTCAACAAGCGTTTACATTAAGCACGAATCACACTCTACGATTCGCACGCCGTAAGAAGTCTGTGATTACACATGATGCTACATAATATCAAACATTACAGTGAAAATACAAGGAATCGTTCGTTTCATGAAAACTTTTTTTATTGTTTCTTGTTCACTAATTTACCATCACCCTACCCAATCATAGTCTCAGAAAAGACAAAACTGATCTACATAAGATGTCACCTCCAGGAACTCCTGAAAAAAAGAAGAAAATATATATAGCACACCTATATGTAGAAACACAATTTTCATGTAACCGCATCAACTGCAGGTTCCAAAGAAAACCGAGCCGCACAACACATAATCAAACATACACAAAGACATTTAAACATTCATTTCAACGCTGATACGTAAGATCAATCATACATTACAGCCGCCATACTGACATGTTACTCGTGTCGCCATGTACGTCGCCCGGAAGCCCGTGGCGTTCGCCGCTGAACCGAAGACGTTCAGCACGACTGTCAGACTGTTCCCTGTGGATCTCAGCCTTGGTGGTAGGGTAGTTCCACACAGGCTGTAACACAGTCTTAGGAATCTATTGACGGTAAACCCTCAGTATCTGGTTACGTTAAACAGTGTGTAGAGCTTTTTTTTTTTTTTTTTTTTTTTTGATACTGAAAACTGGACCATGTGTACTTTTATCCATCTCAGAGGACTTCGTGGACCATCACCGAGAAACAATTGAGCTGAATTGAATATCATACAGTGATGCGATCGGTTTGTTCCTTTTGATTTCTTATAAATAATTCCACTTTGCACGGCTGATAAAATCTCCTTGATGATAAATAGATAAAGAAATGAAGTTAGGCGGAGAAAGGAAAAAATATCTTTAATAGAAATCTTGCGAACTGTGGGAGACTTTTGGTATCTTCATTTCGGGTTGGAGGGGGAGTGAAAGGAATGGTGTGTGAAAGACAACATAGATTTTCTTCGTAAACTTACGTGGCCATAACGGTACTTGCATCCACGACTGCGCCATCGTAGACTCTGACAAAAGCGTTCTGACACTGCAGTCCTCGGGAGCCGACAGAGAAATCGTCAAAGGCCAAGTTGATGACGGCTTCTACGTCCTCTACCCTGATGGTCCACACGCAGTAGGTGTCGTTAGGATACCCCAGAGGGAAACCTGGTGATGTGAAACTTCCCTCGCTGTCTGTCATCAGACCCTTGTCGCATTCTGAATAAAAAAGAATGTTCTTTGTGTCACTTGCCAAGAAATGAACCAGAAATGTAAATGTTTGTGAAAGGGTGTAGCAGAATGTAATGTGAAGATACAAAGAGGGAAAGGAAAAGAAGGATGAACCACTGGAGTTTTGAATGGACTGACCTTTAACAGTAACAATGATATAAAAGGTGTGAATTACCTTTCGGATGCAAGGAGTAGGTCAGATTAAAGTTGTTGTTTCCAGTCTGAGTGCGAAACTTTATAAATACAATGTTCTGTGTAGAGGTCAAGGGTGGCGGAAGTGAGAGACCGCAGCACTTCTCACCAAGCAAGGGGAAAAACTCTGTTTCACCGTCATGCACCTGAAATAGGATGAGGAGGCACGGTTACTTTTTAGCGACAAGAGCAAACGAGAACTGATTAATAGACTTTTTCAAATCCTTGAGAAATACTACTTTAGTTACTTTTCGCAAGCGGAGAAAATGCTTGCGAGTAAGATAGGTGATCTTTGTCAAGACACTAGTGCTAAAATATAGGAATAATTTGGATATATATATATATATAAGCATCAGTCAAATGGTTTTGGATAAAAATATTTATTTTGTTATCACTATTTTACACGCAGAACTCGTGTACCTTTGGGTCTCGTCTTCCAAGCACAATCATTCTCTCAAAATCTGAACGTGTTTCAAATGTTATGGAAAGAACTATCAACGCATTAAAAATAAACAGAAGCTTAACAATTTCGAGCTTATGTTCAACAATTAAACTATTTTAAATAAATCAGCAATTAGCTTTTATTTTTAAACAGTGTAGACCTTCTATGTCTTCACATATTTTATTTCCGTGACAAATTTGTAAACCTGAGACAGCCATTTCTCTGTAATCCTAACATGAAGGGAAAATTTCATATAAAAAGAAATTCATTAGAAAGATGAACTACGTCGTCTTCCCGCGATCCTTCAAATTGCAAATATTAACCGATTAGATATTTAAATTAAAAAACCTTAGCTTTTCATGGCATGAAGATGTCATTAGGGTGAATTATTTTATAGAGCGCAGTTTGATGCTCAGGCTTCTTTCAAATATGTTGATGCACTTCTTTATTGTGTAAATACAACAGATACAATGCACACATCGTTCTTACCTCAATGTAGTTTCTGCAAGCTATATCTTCTTCAAGGTTGAGTGAAGAGAAATGTATAGTCAGGTAGTAGCCCGGTTGTTGTCTAATAACATAATTACAATCTGCTGACGACGTGTTGAAATCTGGATCATCAGGCGAGGTAATGATTCCACTGGGAGTCTGGAACACCTGTCGACACTCTGATAAAGCCGAACACAGTATTTATTAATTCAATTAAAAAGATATTGTAATTTATTTATAACAATCTTTTTATCCAGATTATCCAGCGT
>SRHC01003397.1:0-16253 GCA_004794325.1 Pomacea maculata | reverse complement strand
AGTCTAACCTCTGGTCTTACGGTCAACCAGACGATTATGGGAGAAACGAGGACTGTGTTCAGGTCCGTTACTCGCGCGACTTTGTCCTGAATGACGAGTCCTGTTCTCAGACGGTGGAGTTTGTTTGTCAGGTAGATGTCAAGGCCTAACGAGGAATCGTCTAAATTCCAGGTGTGAACATTTTTGAAAGGTTTGACCCGTAACATAGGTTTGAAAGTACAGGGTTTGTGAATTGATTTGACATTGTCGGGGTGGATGACATGTGGGTGACACTAGAGAAGACATTTTTGACATTTATGTCGTTAGACACAAACAATGATTTTCTTCGTGTTAATGTTCACCTGATATCATTCTTACCCTAGTCAATTATAAATAATCCGTCACATATAGTAAAAAAATCGCGAAGACTATTAAAAACCATTGTAATGCTGGTATTTAAATAATTTTGATGTTTTGGAGAATGAAAGCGATGACTCAAATAAATAGACAAAAACGTAAAGGTTTAATCCAGAACGGTGACAATGTTTAGTACACACTTTTGTGAAATGTTGTGTGAGTGGCATCTAAACAATTACTTTATTTATTAGCTTCTAACCAAATATTCTCATCATTTATTAAAGCCTTGAGTCTAGAAGTTTGAATATGTTTTATGGGCATGAAGTTCCTGAACTAATACCGGCCGGACTGGAAGCAGTCTGTACCAGTATCAGTCGTTGGAGACATGACCAAAGCAGACCATTTTAGTCTCATGAAGAGCAAAGGTCGCTGAGGACCAACCAGGATGGCAACAACATTTCTACAGAATCCTTTGATATGTTCCCCCTACAAGAGATTCGGATAATTCTTCTAAAGCATTTAGTTTCGAGTGCCTGGATCCTTCTCGCTCTTTCTTGGTCAGCAAGGTGCACGTGACAGGACTACTGGGGACGACTTGTATAAATTATGTACTTAGTCCTCATCTTATACTTTTGCTGTCCCAGATGTTGTTCTGCCTCTCCATCGATGCCATTGTTGTTGTTTTTCGAACGTCCATTACTCAGCTGCTATCATAAGAGATCGTCAGCCCCAATACTTGAAACTCCGTCCCCCTCAAGTTTACACAGTTGACACAGATCTCGGCTTTTCCCTGTCCGTTAGTGTCCCCGTTACTTTAACGGCCATGAGTACGAGCTGTGAACACGTACTTCCTGTGGTGTCCGCTTTGTGTGGTTAATAAAATAAAGACGGCAACATGGAGAACTGTACAGGTGAGAGAGAGGGGAGAGACAGATAATAAGTCTACAAACAAAGGTATGACGTCACCATAGGTGTAATTAACCTGTATTAACACCTTTCCGTTGACAGAGGCTTTGACAGCGTAAAGGTCTCTATGCCCTGTGTTGTTGACCTCTTGTTGTGTATTGTTAGATCGCATGACCAACGATAACTTGTCACAGAGATATCAGCTAGTAAGATTTTGTAAACACCAATTCATGCATTCTTTTAAACGCATTTTTTTTTTCAGAAGGAAGAATAGAACTGTGTAATCAATATTTATCTTTCCTCCAGTTACAAAAACAGATAAGAAAGAAGCACACATATTACAGTAAACTTTATATTTATGTATACGACTGCAAACTGGCATTTACAGAGCTACATGGTGTCCACACATCAGCTGAAAGCTTCACTTGCGAATGATGAGGACAATGAAAGTAAGTAAGATACTGCAGTAGACGTTTGATAAAGTGTAATATTGGTTGTACACGTCTGTATGTGTATCTGCACGTATGGAGATTCTTCTATGAATCACTGTAGTATGTAGAGTTTCTTGAAAAGTTTGGTTTCATAGAATTTCACTCGGTGTGTATGCAAGACGTTAAGATCATGTGGGTGAAACTGTAAACCTCGCTAACTGAAGCTCACGGCAGAGGTTGACACTCATTGTGACAGACACAGGTGTCATCTTCATTTGTAATACAGTGACATTAGTAACATTACAACTGGTATGAAATGCGTTTATTGATATATATTTAGTAATATTTACAAACGTACACAAATAAAACGTACAGTGTTATTTTATGCTCAGATAAGTAGAAACTCATTACTGCGTCACCATGCATCCTCTGTTCCATGTTACAACACCAACACGCGGTTTTTTACAGAAAGAACAGTTTTCACTTAGATACTTTCTTCTGTATCAGCCTGCAAGCAAAATTCTCATTTTATAATTTAACCATTTGAGGTTAGGGTTACAAACGCCCTCAAGTCAGGCTGGCGTAACGGTGCACCTCATCCTCAGTGGGGTTAAAATGGTGGAAACTGTGGTCTTTAAATCCCTGATGTAACCTTAGTAGCTGATTGTAGTTATTTAAATGTGGGTGAATAACCTTATTCCCAATTGGAAAGACAAGTCGGTAGATATCATCAAAAGACATTTCACACTCAAATAACCAATAATAACTCATCCTAATAACGATTAACTGGGGTTGCGCCTCATACACATCGACCTCGTCCATATGATGAAGACTTGGCAACGTAAAGGGTCTGATGAACAATCGTGACATCTGTATTTGTGACCGCTTTCTGTTGATGCGGATGTTTATATGTGACAATGGTGTTTATAGCTAGAGAACGAAAGAATAATATTAATACAAATTTGGAGAAATATGAAGAGAAGGCTTATTTACACAGTGGATGTTTGAATAACTATTCCTCCAGCCACTTGTGTCGAGAATCAGAAATTTAATTGTTGGGTTTTACTCTCGTAGAACATAATGTCGCCCTCGTAACTGACCTTAGTCAGTCATCTGCCATTCAGGTATTTGCGAAATACTACGTCACCAGACAGGACTGTCCGTTTTTCTCCTACAAATCGTACTGACAAAGGTAATGCCACTGGGAAGAGCAAAAATCCTCGTACAATACAAACTTTAGATCAGTGACGTATAGGTAAATACAGTCCTCAGCTCCATCATAGTCACTAGGCTGACCTGTTTCCCATAATTTAGAGGAAGACGACAGAGGAGTTCCGTCACTCCAGCGGTAGTCTCCCTCAACCTCAAGGTCGTTTCCTCCCAACCAAATGTTGATGTAGCGAGATAATCCTGTGCAATAAAAATAAATCACATATTCTAATATAAGGTGCAGTAAAAAGATAACGGTTGCTTTTACTTTACATCTACATTCAAGAAGAAAACTACAAGTACAAACATTCAAATCTCGACTGTAAGTAACATGAAGACTACACATCTTGTACTGTCCACGGTACATCGAGTATATTTCTTGTAGACATAGCGAGTGCTTCTCTCCGGTTCCCAGTCACTTAATCCCCAGACACTTAATCCCTAAACTAAATCCTTAACTATAAAAATTATGAAGTCAGCGAAAAATTTAATTGAAATTCAAATCATGCTATTAACTTCAACGTCACTTGAACATCTACAACATTAGTTAAAGTTCATATAAGCTAGTAAATTTAATGTTCTTCAACAATATGATATGAAAATTGTTCTTGAGTGTTGGGGATGAAGTGTCGGGGATTAAGTGTCTGGGGATGAAGTGTCTGGGGATTAAAAGTCTAGGGGATGAAGTGTCGGGGATGAAGTGTCGGGGATGAAGTGTCTGGGGATTAAGTGACTGGACTCCCTTCTCTCCATGTGTGTCGTGTGTGTGGACATAGTTCACCTCTTTGTTAATTAGGAGAGACAATATTAATGTACTAAATAAACCTCCTTCTCAGACTGGAACTGGACAGTGAAAGAAATCTGAGTACATAAATCTGTTAGTACGCCTGCTTTAAATGACATACACAGCCTTCAGTGTTTGAACTTCTGTAGATACCTGTATACTACACAACACAGACCACAACATTTCTCTATTCCCAAATGAATCCAAAGTTCAGTCTGCAGAACATTAGTCACTAGATTTAAATTGGACTAAAAAAGAGCAAAATCCTCGTTATCATTCACTCTGTGTGTTTGCTTACATATTAATATACTGTGTAACTGGTGTTTCACTTCTGTGAGCAGTATAGCAGTGAAATGGCTGACTGTAAATCGCGAGAGTTTAATAGCACATGAACGTTAACTGACAAAACTGATAATTGCAACCGACAGGGCAAAAACTAATTATCATATTATGACACACATACCTCACTGTCACTGTACCTGAAGACTAACAACTTACCTGCTTGTTTGATAGCAAAACGCACTCGCTCCTCGTCTAAGTCCGGAGACATGACGTCATACAGGTGAGCGCCGTCTGCCTCGCAGTCTGCTTTTGCTGTAGTGTAGTTCGCCCATCTCATCGGAAGCTTGAAGTTGGTTCCCTGGTACCATATGTAGCCCGCTTTCAAAAGACTTTGAGCTGTAAGTAGAGATTGAAAGTGAGGTGAACACTGTTGTTATACAAACGACACAGCGATGTGACTGGTTGGCTGGGAGACATTATCAGTATTCCTTGACGCTGTGACGATGATAGCGATGCTGTTGGAGGTAATGATGAATATTATTATCATTGTAACGGTGATTGATAATATTAAAGACGTTGGTTTCGATGAAGCTGTAATGGAGTAAATTATGGTTGTTTTTCTACAAATAAACACTTTTCTAGAACTGTTCTTAAATAAGAGTACTTAAGATAAAAAAAAAACTTAACTACCTTCTTGTGTCGCCTTATAAATCGCTGACATGTTTGAGCGAATGGCTTCCAGTGATTTGATTGTATTCGTCTCAAGTCTGTTCAAGGTATTGTGGATGGCTGACAGTTTCTTCTCGAGTTCCGACACTCGAAGCTCAGTTTTCGATGTCAGGTTTGTCAATGTCTGGACATTGCTGGTCAACGTAGTTCTGAGATCTGATGTTATTCGTTGCAGACCAGAAAGTCCTGTCTTTTGATTGTTAAGTTGTGATTGGTGTTTGTCAGCTGCCTCTGAAATTTCTTCTATCATCTGTTGCAAATCTTTAACCTGGTCGGAAGCTCTGGTTAGTTTTAATTCAATGCCTCCATCTTTGTCAAGTCTAGTGACAATGTTTTCCACTTGATATGAGAAGGTAGTTTGGTTTAACTGCAATAACTTTGATGTCTCCATCAGACGCTCATTAAGCTCATTATAGGATTCTACAGCTTTAGAAATGTTAGTATCCAGCTGCAATTGTACTTTCTTGAGATGTTCCACGGATTCGTTGATGTTTGCCTCTAGTCTTCTATCAGCAGTAAACCTCGCATTGTGAAGGTCGACCAAGCCCTTGTTTAACTTCATTTCCAGCTCTAAAAGTTTGTCAGAAACTGTAGTCAGTAGCTGCTGCTGACTAACATTACAAGACTCCATAACTTTAGAGGCGTTAGAATCCAACTGAAGCTGAAAGTTCCACAGTTTGTGGTTCGTTTCTGTCTCTAGCTGGACTTGAGCGTCTGTAGTCGTGTTCCTCATGTTCTCGATGCCTTTCAGCATGTCCACTTGTAACGTCTCCACCTTTGTGATGTAAGTGTCCAGCTGGTCACACCTGGCTTGTCGGTGAACCAGGTAAGCCATCGCTTGAGTTAAGTTTGCTAAAGACATCTTGTCGTCAGTCGTGACCTCGACCTTTCTGTCTGTGTGGACAGGTATTGTCGCGCACGACCTTAGCGGCGACTGGTCGTCAAGACAACAGAAGTCGGGGGCTCGGCAGTCCAGCTGACAGCAGTAGTCACCAGAGTCCGCCGTGTCGGCGTGTACATCCAGGTAAAAGTACTCATCCTTAAACCCGTCACTGCTTAGTGTTCGACCTGCGGGATCCTGTGAAAGGACATTTTAGTAATTTGATTTAAATGACACTCACTCACTCATTCTAATTTTGAAAAAAGAAATGCTTAGTTATCTTTGTCTCTTAATATCTGTCTATGTATACGAAGTAGTTTAAACGACCATCTCGCTGAAGTTTACCTTCCACACGGCAGAAGCTGGTGGAAATCCCAGACTTGTAAACATGCCACACATCAGTCGAATAGAGTTTCCGTTTGGCAAGTCCTTTTTCATCACAAATAACTTCCCGTCTATGGTTTCAGGTGGTTCTGCGCCACAAGAAGACTTTTGTTAACATCCAACACATTTAAGAATTACTTTACAACATGACTAGTGAAAGTAGTTATACATATGCTTTATAACAAGTTAAATGAATGTATTATGAATTTTATAAATAGATTTTATGGGACATTGTTTAAAAAAAGGACAGTCACTGTTTCTGATTTTCAACAACATAGCAGCGTGAGATGGTCTCTTTAATGTGGGATCGTTTCCATTCGTCCGTCTATATTCTCATTCATTTAGCATTCGCTTCTTTTTATTTACTTTTTCCTTTCGGTCTTTTGTTTAATACCTTTAATAACAAGACTGATGTTGTACGTGTGCTTGTTCTCAGCCAGTTGATATTCAACTCGGTATCTTCCATGGTCATCTGGTGTTAAATCAGTCAAAGTCACTCTTCCGTCATTGTTCACGATTAGACGATCCTGTACAATTGGAAAAAACATAGTTGTGTATGTGAGGGTTAGGATCGATCGATCAATCAATGAATCAATCAATCAATGAATCAATCAATCAATCAATCAATCAATCAATCAATGTCTAGTTACCTCAAACATTCCTGTGGCGGGGACCGAAGAGCTGGCCAGAGATTCTCTTCCGAGAAACACAAACGCATGAAGAACGGTAACCTCGTCATCTGGTTCGTACAGTGTCAGGTTACTTCCCTTACATTTGTCAACAATTAAGCTCTTTCCCATTACGGTGGGTATTAAAAAACCTGAAAAAGGGAAATTTTGTAAAATAGGGATTTTAGATATTTTATAAAAAGGTAATCTATGTGATATGCCAGCTAAAATAATTCAACTCAAGCAGGGGCGACTCTAGGCTCGTGAGTGAACGAGAGTGAAGGACTGTCTCCATTAATAAATTATTGTTAAGAGAAAACACGTTTGATAATCTTTGACAATACTTCCCTCCTCACTGTCCAGATATTAGCAACCGAAATGCGTCTCAGCTTAGTGATAGCTACACTGTCCGCAAATGTGAGTAAATCCTCCTTTAATGAAGATCTGATGAAATAAACGAAGAAGACTCACCCCAGATAAAAGTGACAAGAAGCAGTCTTAATGCCATTCCTGCTGCCAGGCGATGGGTCCGTGGTCTTGTAGATAAAAAGAAAGTATTTACTAACATGGTTTTTATTGTCAAAGACTGGGAACAGTTTGATTTGTAGATCACAGAGGGAAAGTTAGGTCGCTTTGCCATCCTTTTCATTTCTTGCACTTAATACATAGAAACATTATAATACTTGAAATGTGTGTGTGCGGGCGCGTGCGTTCGTCAACAACTGGTGGAGAATGTTATTCTAATAGTTCATCCTTCTCTTCACCGTTATGCAACACACAGGCACGCAAATTCAATCAAAGAAAAAGGAAAATACACTTGACAAACTTAGGCATAAGAAATTACTGAAGACATGGTAACATTCCTTTCTGTGATCTTGTCATAACAAGTTACATGCTGTAACATACCTTTCTGTGTCAGCTTGTCATCAAACTGAAGTGCTGTGAAAATTGTTTCGTTCCTGTTGTAGTCTCAGTCTTAGATGTCCTCCTTGTCTAGTGGTAGCTTTTCTGTGCAAGGACCAAGCTGCCAGACGCTTGACTGCGACACACTGATGTCTGGAAGTGTAGGAGCCAGAGAACTTCCAAATATATACACGGCGTTGTACCAGGATGTTTACAGCTTACAAAAACTTATATCTGCGAGCTAATCTTTTGAGTAAACAGTGGAACAGCAAGCTTGTTCACAACTTTTCTTTCTTTCCTTACATCCTTGTGAAACAGTGCTGCCTGTCTTTCACATCCTGTGCTTCGAAACCTATCAAAACACTAACATAATTGTGCTTTGCACTTTATTCACGTAGACACAAGCGAGACAGACTGATAGCTACATTGGAAACACCCCGGGTAACTTGCAGGTCCAAACCCCTGATGAAGGAGGAGGGTTGGGCGTTGGGCTCTCAACCCCACCCTGTTATTAAACAACCCATGCTACACAGACCGCAAATTCACATCATGTAAGAGCCTTTCAATAAACGGTTAAAACTCAGTCACATGTTTAGTTTGTCGGTTTTGCCAGTGATTGCTGTTTCTGTAAAACATTTTAACACTAAAGACGGAGAGTCTCTGCGTGTTGCTAGGAGCAACCAGAGCTCAATGTGTTTTTTTCTGGATGGAGCACGTGACCAGGAATATGTTGTTAAACTGCTAAAATGCAGCCACCAGGGTAGGTGTTCTTTATTTATCAAAGAGCGAAGTAGTCTTTGCTTCAAGCTTCAAGAAACCTCTGTCATCCTCACTGTACTGTTGTTTCATTGTAAGCAGTAAGATAAATATTTTCTACTATAAACAACCTTGTCTAGATAGACTATGCTGTGAAATTTTAATACTAAATGTATCACATGTAGATAGAAGGAAGATTAAACCAGGACTGGGTAGACACGTCAGGCATCGAACCTCTGACACAGGACAAAGATCACAAGTGATTCAGAGTACATTTCTATTTTCACAGATTGCACTCCTACATATCATACGTTATAATCTTAGTGATATAACGTTTATTCATAATGTAAATCGTAAAGAAAAATATAATAATATTAATTGGAAGAAACAAATGCCATAAAGAAA
The DNA here is from genome assembly GCA_004794325.1 of Pomacea maculata. Classification (NCBI taxonomy): domain Eukaryota; kingdom Metazoa; phylum Mollusca; class Gastropoda; order Architaenioglossa; family Ampullariidae; genus Pomacea; species Pomacea maculata. The sequence continues at coordinate 7,580 of SRHC01003397.1, read as the reverse complement.
ATAAAACCCCATTAAAAAAATTGTCATCATGTTATAACAGTCCTCAGTCTTACTAGACAAGTCGACAACACCACGATCTTACCAGAACATCTCCCAGTCTGCCCTGGTTATCTATGTATGTTTCTAGGGTAGGTCTGTTTGTGGAGATACCCAGGCTACAAGAAACTAGAGGCATCGTCGCTAGCTCGTGGTAACAGGACCTCTTCTGGTCTTCGTGGCTTTTAAAAAAACACATTTCGTAAATCGAGAAAATATAAACATTTCTCCGGGCAATTTTTAAAATAAAAGTATGTCAGGAGTTTCCATTTCAAATGTGCAGGCTCTTGGCAAGTATGTGGTAAACTGTGTCGGCGCCTCTGTTTGTGTGTGTGTGTGTGTGTGTGTGTGTGTGTGTGTGTGTGTGTGTGTGTGTGTGTGTGTGTGTGTGTGTGTGTGTGTGTGTGTGTGTGTGTGTGTGTGTGTGTGTGTGAGATGGTGTTATGAGGATGTTGTTAGAGTTTGCGAATGTGTGGTGAGGGTGAAAATGTTTTATTTAGTTTGCTTTGCCGGCCAATGGCCTTGAGGATGTTTTTTTCTTTTCAGATTTTCTTTATCACATGTTTAAAATATATAATGATAATGCATGAGTAGGAATCTTTGTGTGTGTTTGTGTGTGTGTGTGCGTTTGGATATCGTCTTAGTTGTTAGGTATTGACACGGATGTATATTTGTGAATGTAGTTTTCTGTGCATGTTTATAGAAGTTAGCTTATATTGATGTTATAATTGAATTATATTCTAAGATGTGTAATTATGTTGACAGATACTGAAGCCCTTGCTAGAGCTATGTTGAAGCACTAAAATATTAAATAAAATCGCTTGCTTCTTCCCTCCGTTCGATCTGTTATGGCGAAACCTCTTAATGGTTTGCATTCTTACTATCAACACATGTCATGCAAAAAATATTCAATGCAATTTTACTTTAACGGTTTTCAGACTTTCTTACTGTAAGTTGGTGGTAGCTTCCATCTTGTATCTTTTTCCTCCCGCCACTGCTTGTGTGCATTGTGCCATTGTATCTATTTCTGTGCGGGCGCCTGCATGGATGAATGAAAGTATTACGTGTCACCAGGAGCGATAGAAAGCAAGAAATAAATACTAGACGTACAAACTGACAAACCGAGAAACAAAGCGACGAGCTGGTGACTCTGGAGTTCATGGTAATATACGTTGATTGTGGTAGGTATGCTTAGTTTGCTTTACTTTTTTAAAAACCATCGCAATCGCATAGCGAGTAAAGAGATCTTGAAAGATTGTAGTAGTACTTATATTTTCCTTCTACAGTGGAACCTCGGTTAGCGAACGCCTCGGATAGCGAATATTTCGGTTAACGAACAAAAATTTCGTTAAAAGTTTGTCTCGGATAGCGAACAAAATTTCGGATAACGAACAGCCACGTGAACCACACGTGACCGACAAGCAGGTCATCAGTCGCGCTCGAGACACAGTTACAATCGGTCGTTCCTTAGCTGTGCGCATCCTTCTTATTTAGTGATTGTTGTGCTTTATTTTAATAAGATAATCCTCAATAATGGCTCCAAAGAAGATTAAGAGCAATTAATAGTAGTGAGGTAATGACAAGGAAGCGGCCTACAAATGAATTGAAAAAGGAAATGATTTCAAAGTATGAAGGTGGCATGCGTCTGTCGGATTTGTGATGTATTACCGAAGTGTTTTACAAAAAAGCAGAAGGAACAGACACTGGACAAATTTTTTCCTTTAACCTCAAAGCTACAGAAAAGGGAAGTCATCCCCGATTTTATAATGTCACGTGTGCTCATGGAGGGGGAATCCAAGCAGTAATTCCCCCCTTCCTCCCCACACCTCCATCCACCCACGCCGTCAAAACGGCAAGTTTTCTGATGTTTAAATGCTTTCGTTAATATTTTTATATTTATTTAACTCCATTTATATTGCATTATAACTGTTCTCATTAAAACAATACCTATATAGCCTGTAACTTTCAAATATTAGCGAGTCAACAGGGGCTGGGAACCAATTAAATCTATTTCCTTTATTTCTTATGGAAAACATTGTTTCGGATAACGAACATTTCGGATAACGAACAGCTTTCCAGAACGGATTAAGTTCGTTAACCGAGGTTCCACTGTAGTTTTCTTATTTTTTCTTTTTTTATCTAGTCTACTTTTTTCTTGGTTTTTTTCTCTTTTATGGACGAGCACATGGTACAAACTGAAGTCATCACCAACTGGCTTTTCATGAACTGTGGAGTCACAAACAGGTCGTCAGGTTCCTACCGTTCAGTAAGTCCATCTATTAAATGTTAGTGTGAAGGCTGACTTAAAATCCTTCATTCACACCCAGGGAGCATACTTCATTAACAGTCTATTTTCATTAACAGTCTATTTAAATCTGTTCTCATGCGAATCCTTCATGAACAGGGTGACTGCACCTCAGCGATGAGATCGTCCAGCGTATGGTGTTGAGCGACATGACCAGAGCAGACCATTGTAGCCTCTTGAAGAGCAAAGGTCCCTGGGTACCGACCAGGATGGCAACAATATCCGCACAGAATCCTTGTTGACCTCTTGCCGTGTATTGTTACATCTCATGGCCAATGTTAACTGGTCACAGAGATGTAAGGTAGTAAGAATTGTGAACACACCTCCATCAAAAATTTGTTCATACTTTCTTTTAAAAGCGTTTCATTCAGAAGGAAGAATACAACCGTGTTATCGATATTTATCTTTCCTCCAGCAACAATAATATAAGAAGAAATAAGCACACTCATAACAGTAAACTTTATATTTATGTATAAGACTGCAAACTGGCATTTACAGAGCTACATGGTATCCATACATCAGCTGAAAGCTTCACTTGCGAATGATGAGGGCAATGAAAGTAAGTAAGATACTGCAGTAGACGTTTGATAAAGTGTGATATTGGTTGTACAAGTGTGTTTGTGTATCTGCACGTATGGAGATTCTTCTTTGAATCACTGTAGTATGTAGAGTTTCTTGAAAAGTTTGGTTTCATAGAATTTCACTCGGTGTGTATGCAAGACGTTAAGATCACGTGGGTAAAACTGTAAACCTCGCTAACTGAAGTATAATAAAGACAAACAGTCATTTCTATGAACGATTGAAGCTTACGGCAGAGGTTGACACTCATTGTGACAGACACAGGTGTCATCTTCATTTGTAATACAGTGACATTGGTAACATAACAACTGGTATGGAATTCGTTTATTGATATAATTATATTTAATAATATTTACAAACATACACGAATAAAACGTACAGAGTTATTTTATCCTCAGATAAGTAGAAGCTCGTTACTGCATCAGTATACACCTCTGTTCCATGTTACAACACCAGCACGCGGTTTTTTTTACAGAAAGAACAGTTTTCATTTAGATACTTTCTTCTGTATCACTCTGCAAACAAAATTCTCATTTTATGATTTAACCATTTGAGGTCAGGGTTACAAACGCCCTCAAGTCAGGCTGGCGTGACGGTGCACCTCATCCTCAGTGGGGTTAAAATGGTGGAAACTGTGGTCTTTAAATCCCTGATGTAACCTCAGTAGTAGATTGTAGTTATTTAAATGTCTGTGAATAATTTTATTCCCTACTAGAAAGACAAGTCGGTAGATATCATCAAAAGACATTTCACACTCAAATAACCAATAATAACTCATCCTAATAACGATTAACTGTGGTTGCGCCTCATAAACATCGACCTCGTCCATATCATGAAGACTTGGCAACGTAAAGGGTCTGATGAACAATCGTGACAACTGTATTTGTGACCGCTTTTTGTTGATGCGGATGTTTATATGTGACGATGATGTTTATAGCTAGAGAACGAAAGAATAATATTAATACAAATTTGGAGAAATATGAAGAGAAGATTGGAGACTTATTTACACAGTGGATGTTTGAATAACTATTCCTCAAACCACTTGTGTCGTGAATCAGTTTTTTAATTGTTGGGTTTTACTCTGGTAGAACATAATCTCGCCCCGTAACTGACCTTAGTCAGTCATCTGCCATTCAGGTATTTGCGAAATACTACGTCACCAGACAGGACTGTCCGTTTTTCTCCTACAATTCGTACTGACAAAGGTAATGCAAATGGGAAGAGCAATCATAGTCGTACAATACAGACTTTTGATCAGTGACGAATAGGTAAATACAGTCATGACCTCCAGTGTTGTCATTAGGCTGACCTGTTTCCCATAATTTAGAGGAAGACGACAGAGGAGTTCCGTCACTCCAGCGGTAGTCTCCCTCAACCTCAAGGTCATTTCCTCCCACCCAGATGTCGATGTAGAGAGGTGATCCTGTGCAATAAAAATAAATCACATAGTCTAATAAAAGGTGCAGTAAAAAGATAACGATTGCTTTTACTTTACATCTACATTCAAGAGGAAAACTACTAGTGCAAACATTCAAATCTCGACTGTACGTAACATGAAGCTACGCATCTTGTACTGTCCACGGTCCATCGAGTATATTTCTTGTAGACAGAGCGAGTGCTTCCCTCCACGTGTGTCGTGTGTATGGACATAGTCCACCTCTTTGTTAATTAGGAGAGAGAAAATTAATGTACTAAATAAACCTCCTTCTCAGACTGGAAATGGACAGTAAAAGAAATCTGAATACATAAATTTTGTTAGTACGCCTGCTTTAAATGACATACACAGCCTTCAGTGTTTGAACTTCTGTAGATACCTGTATACTACACAACACAGACCACAACATTTCTCTATTCCCAAACGAATCCAAAGTTCAGTCTGCAGAACATTAGTTACTAGATTCAAATTGGACAAAAAAAGAAAAAAAAAAGAAAAAAGAAAAGCAAAATTCTCGTTATCATTCACTCTGTGTGTTTGCTTACATATTAATATACTGTGTAACTGGTGTTTCACTTCTGTGAGCAGTATAGCAGTCAAATGGCTGACTGTAAATCGCGAGAGTTGAATGTACATGAACGTTAACTGACAAAACTGATAATTGCAACCGACAGAGTAAAAACTAATTATCATATTATGACACACATACCCCACTGTCACTGTACCTGAAGACTAACAACTTACCTGCTTGTTTCATAGCGAAGCGAACTCGCTGCTCGTCTAAGACCGGAGACATGACGTCATACAGGTGAGCGCCGTCTGCCTCGCAGTCAGCTTTTGCAGTAACGTAGCTCACCTTTCTCGTCGATAGTTTGAAGCAGGTTCTCTGGTACCACATGTAGCCCGTTTTCAAACGACATTGAGCTGGAAGTAGAGATTGAAAGTGAGATGAACACTGTTCTTATACAAACGACACAGCGATGTGACTGGTTGGCTGGGAAGACTTTATCAGTATTACTTGACGCTGTGACGATGATAGCGATGCTGATGGAGGTAGTGATGACTATTATTATCATTGTAATGGTGATTGATAATATTAAAGACGGTGGTTTCGATGATGCTATAATGGAGTAAAAATATGGTTGTTTTTATACAAATAAACATTTTTCTAGAACTGTTCTTAAATAAGAGTACTTAAGATAAAAAAAATTAAGTACCTTCTTGTGTCGTCTTAGAAATCGCTGACATGTTTGAGCGAATGGCTTCCAGTGATTTGTTTGTATTCGTCTCAAGTCTGTTCAAAGTATTGAGGATGGCTGACAGTTTTTTCTCGAGTTCCGATACCCGAAGCTCAGTTTTCGATGTCAGGTTTGTCAATGTCTGGACATTGCTGGTCAACGTAGTTCTGAGATCTGTTGTTATTTGTTGCAGACCAGAAAGTCCTGTCTTTTGATTGTTAAGTTGTGATTGGTGTTTGTCAGCTGCCTCTGAAATTTCTTCTATCCTCTGTTGCAAATCTGTAACCTGGTCCGAAGCTCTGGTTAGTTTTAATTCAATGCCTCCATCTTTGTCAAGTCTAGTGACAATGTTTTCCACTTGATATGAGAAGGCAGTTTGGTTTAACTGCAGTTCCTCTGATGTCTCCATTAGACGCTCATTAAGCTCATTATAGGATTCTACAGCTTTAGAAATGTTAGCATTCAGCTGTAATTGTACTCTCTGGAGATGTTCCACGGATTCGTTGATGTTTGCCTCTAGTCTTCTATCAGCAGTAAAGCTCGCATTGTGAAGGTCGACCAAGCCCTTGTTTAACTTCATTTCCAGCTCTAAAAGTTTGTCAGAAACTGTAGTCAGTAGCTGCTGCTGACTAACATTACAAGACTCCATAACTTTAGAGGCGTTAGAATCCATCTGAAGCTGAAAGTTCCACAGTTTGTGGTTCGTTTCTGTCTCTAGCTGCACTCGAGCGTCTGTAGTCGTGTTCCTCATGTTCTCGATGCCTTTCAGCATGTCCACTTGTAACGTCTCCACCTGTGTGATGTAAGTGTCCAGCTGGTCACACCTGGCTTGTCGGTGAACCAGGTAAGCCATCGCTTGAGTCAAGTTTGCTAAAGATATCTTGTCGTCAGTCGTGACCTCGACCTTTCTGTCTGTGTGGACAGGTATTGTCGCGCACGACCTTAGCGGCGACTGGTCGTCAAGACAACAGAAGTCGGGGGCTCGGCAGTCCAGCTGACAGCAGTAGTCACCAGAGTCCGCCGTGTCGGCAGGTACATCCAGGTAAAAGTACTCATCCTCAAACCCGTCACTGCTTAGTGTTCGACCTGCGGGATCCTGGGAAAGGAAAAGGAGTGAATTGTGATTTGATTAATGAGTGAATAGCATGGAAGTCTTCCTCGCATGAGCGGTTGTATGCACGCACATCCATAATGTCATCCTATTTATCTCACTCTGTCGCTCACTCATTTTAGTGAACATCTATAACGTATGATCCTGATATTAAGGTTTAAATTTTGTTTGTGATTGATCTTATATGTTATTTAATATGGGAAAAAGGACATCCCTGTACAAGCACACATACCTACATTGTTATTCCTCCTTTGAGTAACACTTCCCCATCTTACCGACCCTTCTCCCCCTCACTCGCTCACTCACTAGCTCATGTTTGAAAACTTTTAGTACGTTGCCAGGGTTACTGCGATACAGTACAAGTGGAATCGTCTGTACCACACGGACAGCGACACCCATGCTATAATCAGAAATCACGGTTTCGTCCACTAAAACACACTCATATATAATTATTCACTCTGTTTCTTTCGTGTATATCTCTCTCATTTTGTTTTCCTGAAGTATGAGACATCGTCGGCACGTGTCATGTCGCTGTATTTACCTTCCACACTGCTGACACAGGCGGGAAGCCCAAAGTTGTAAACGTTCCACACATCAGACGAATAGAGTTTGTGTCTGACAAGGCATTCTTCATCACGAATAAATTTCCGTCTGCTGATGAAGGCGGCTCTTGATGACAAGAGGATAGAAGAACATTTTTTAAAAAAGTCAACGAAATACTCATTCAAACATTCAGCAGCCCTGCAGTCAGTACCGACATCCTCTGATGCTGTTGTTACAATTGTACCAGATAGTAATCTTCACTTTCATCTTTCCATCCATCAATCAAGCCATCCAACAATTTTTTCTCATCTATCGTCTTGTTTCATACCTTTT
>SRHC01003395.1:0-16276 GCA_004794325.1 Pomacea maculata | reverse complement strand
ATACGTATGCATATGTGTGTGCTTATGTGTTAGCTTGTTTCTTAGTGCGTGTGTGTGTGTGTGTTAGTGCATTTTTTGTGCATGTGTAGGTGAGTGCGAACGCTAGTATCATTTAATTAAATATCGTCTCAAGTTTTTGTAAGGGCAGTGGTTCTCAAAGTGTGGTCCGCGGACCACTAGTGGTCCGCGAGCATAAGTCAGGTGGTCCGCGGCTGACAGTCGTTATATGTCAGCAAAGTGATGTTTAAAGTGATGCATTCATCGCATTAACATTTTAATTACAAAGAACGAAGTACGCAATTTATTGTCAACTTATTACTATACTACTGTCACAAAAGGACATTTAGATTTGAATTAAAATGAAACAAATGCGGCAATTTAAATTTGAAATTCATAGTACAGAGTTATTTTTAGGCCTTAGTGGTCCGCCATAGTTTTTACTTAAGTAAAGTGGTCCGCGGTCCGAAAAACTTTTAGAACCAATGCCCTACAGTATTCTGAATTGAGATCAGAACACGGAATGCTACTCTCCGATTTCATTCTCATTTCGTTTAAACCTCTGTCGTGGTTTTAACTTCTTTTTCTCACTGTCACTGTTCTTCTTGCAGTCTGTTATGACTTTACTTCCAAAATTAAACTCTAAAAATAAAAATATTTGTTGTGTACCAAGCTCGACTGTATGTATATTATACACGAATTCATCAAGTAGTCTGCATGGAGTAGTTTATGTTCAAATATTTTAATTGTAGAAAATAGCAGTATGAACATTGTGAGCTAACGTATATAATATTTTTTTTTATATCTTACAGTGTACTTACTGTTTGAAGTAGAAGCAAGTCAGTTGTACCAAGGGAACTTGTGTTGTGGTGTGTTTGGTCAGTAGATGGCAGGGCCAAATATATACTGTGATTCGTGAAAAAGAGATTTAAAACACAAGACTAAGCTTGTCATAAGGAAAACATCTACTGCTTTTAAACTGTAAGTAAATGTGACTAGCGAGGAGGCGTTTTACCATAAAATCAAGAAAATCTCATGATGGATGTGAAGAAGTGTCGAGGATTATTAATTACCCAGCAGTAAATCCACGTATTTATTTAAAAATTTCAGTGATTTAACGATATTTTTTTCTGAATGTCTCTATGTCCCTTTTTGTATGTGTAGGCGTCAGGCAGGGGAGGCAATAAGCCGCGTCGTGGCAAGTGTCGAGTTGCCGGACTTGATCCTTACAAGTACACACATGGCGCTTTGCATTTATGTTTTCTTTGGTGCAGGTGTATATGCTGAGGTTGTAGAGGCCAATATCATGTGCGTCTAACAACAGTTTAATAACTACGACGACGACGACGACGACGATGCTGCTGCTGCTGCTGCTAATGATGATGATGATGGCGATGTCCACTCCAGTTCTTACGTAGCATAGTAAGAAACGATAAAAGTTATATGTTTTAAGTACTCACTGAAAAACGAAAAATAGAAATAAAAAAGTGAAAGAAACAACAACAACAACAACATCATCGTCAGCAGCAACAGCAACAACAACAACAACAACAACAACAAAAACACACGCTGTCTTACTCTCCCTATCTCTCACTCTATCACAAACACAGAAAGATACACCTCTTTATAAGTAAAGAACGCAGTAAATGTTGACGGTTTTTCAAAAATAATCTTTTTTTTCTTTTCACGTAAGTTTAATAGTAGTCTTTCTTACTTTTTTTCTTTAGCGCTGGAATTAACCTTTCACTCTAAGAAATTATATTGATGATGTTTACGAAACTTCTAATTTTCTTTGTTTTCATGTACTTCCCGTTTAAGTGGTAACTCAATTTTGTATCTTCTGTCTTGTATGTCTATCCCATTATGCTGCATACCCAGCAGATAAAAGTTGTACTTGATAAAATGTTTTCCAAATGTCCGTTTGTCACTCTTTAGACTTTAGTCATCTGCTCTCTTAGTCAGAAATCGTCCTTCTAACAAACCACTAGATATCAAAACATTTACTAGAAACCAAAACAAATTATTTTACACATGATTCTACAAAAAGGTCGACTAAAGAAATATAGAATGACTTTTTTCTCAAAATCCTGCTCCCAACATTTACTGTGGTCAATGAGATTTGTGTAACTTAAGCTCAAACTGCTCTGAAGGAGTTGAGCCTCTTTAGCGATTATTGCAAAAGCTTCAGTGAGACAAGAGAATAAAACCTGGAGCATACAGAATATAAAAAAGGATTATATGATAGGAAACAATACTCTGAAGGAGTTGAGCCTCTTTAGCCATTATTGCACGAAACAAAAGCTTCAATGAGACAAAAGAATAAAACCTTAAGCTTGTAGAATATAGAAAAACGAGACAATGTGATAGGGATCAAAACAGAAAATTTAGAAAAAAAAGACATCATGTGATAAATAACAAAGCAGAAAATTATTGCAAAATTTTTGTTCTCGGAGATGCTGAGCTTCGTTATGTTTGCCGAGGATAAAGGGAGGTAAGGACAACCTAACTAGCATCCAGCTTTGAGGTTTACTTCCCTTTTTGATTTTAACTAGATAAATAATTAAATAAATAATTTAAATGATATAAACAGAATTTGTTAAGAACTTATTTTTGGATTGTTAACTTGTTTTTTTTTTAATTAGTCTTGGTTTGATTACTTCCCTTAGACTATAACAACAGCGGCATGTTAATCAGATGATCTCAAGAAATATTTCTTGGTGTACATGTTTAGTCAGGTAACTGCAGCTAATGTATCATACAAATTAACTCGGGTTGTGATGTGTGTACGGTCAGTAAATCGCGGGACCGAATATATACTTTGATTCCTGAGGATCAAACCAATAAATCAAAACGAAGCTTTTATATATAAAATATCTGCTGCCTTGTAATCTGTAAGTAGGTGTGACAGGTGACTGTGTGCTGTAATAAACACAAGATTATCCGATGATGTATGAGAACACGTGGTGAATGTTTCTCTGGGAAATAATCTGCACGTGCTGCCAAACGATCTTCCAGCAGTGTATCTTATTATTTATTTGCACACTTCAGTGAATTCACGAATCTGTTACTTGAATTGATCTGCAGCAGGTCCAGTCACAGTGTGTGTCTGTCGTTGTTTGTATGTGTAGGCGTCAGACAGGGGAGACAACAAGCCGCGTGGTCTCAAGTGTCGAGTTGCCGAACTTGATCTTTAGACGCACACACATGTCGCTTAGCATTGTATACTGAAATATTCCCTTCTTTACTGAAATCCCTTATCCTTAAGACCACTACCTTAGTTTTTCTATAGTTTATTTCTAATTTAAGGTTCTGGCGAGGCAGTTTATTTAGTTTTGGAGTGAAGCCGATATGCTTAATAGGAACATCAGATCGTCTGCAAACATGAGAATGAACAGTTCAACTAGACCAGTGGTTCTCAAAGTGTGGTCCGCGGGCATCAGTCAGGTGGTCCGCGGCTGACAGTCGTCATATGTCACCAAAGTGATGTTCAAAGTGATGCATTCATCGCATTAACATTTTAATTACAAAGAACGAAGTACGTAGTTTATTGTCAACTTATTACTGTACTACTGTCACAAAAAGACATTTAATTTTGAATTAAAATGAAACAAATGCGGCAATATAAATTTAAAATTCATAGTACAGAGTAATTTTAAGGCCTTCACACACACACAACACAAACTATTACATGCACAATATCACTTCCACACTAACACGTGAAAGTTAACAACCATAATCTTGCATGTAGGTCTCTATGTGTGTGTATGTCATTCTTTTCATGAAAGTGCACACATTAAGACTAAAGAAAGGCTTTTTGATTTTGACTAAGAAATAGCTCAATTTTTCTTGTGTAAGTGTAAGCCGTTTTTTTTATCATGTGAGAGTGTGCGTGAGTGTTTAAATTATCACAAATATACAGAAGTTTGCTTCTGTTGTGTATATGGGTGTGCCCATGGCTGGAGGGTTGTAAAAAAGAGAATTATTAATCACGTCCTCACAATGCACAACAAGACCCTTTATGATGTTTTAAAACATTTCAAATTTACTTTTAAGCCATTTGCCTATCGTTTCCATCATGAACCAGCTGAAGGCCTTCACTTGGTGATACCTCTCCAGATCTTTCAACACCACAAAGCAGTCGTGTGTAATTAAGAATGTTATTATTAATTATTGTCGGTCGCTAATATCTTCGAGAAAGATTTTACATTTTATATGTAGACTCTTGCATGTATGTCTTCCTTTATAGATTGAGTAAGGACTTGGTTTCTATGGCAACACTATTCCACATCTGAAAACATTAAAATATAGTCACGTGACCAAACATGATTCTTATTACGTCCGATGTAACTGCTTCCCCCATTAAAGCTAATTATCTTTCTATTAACTTTACTTAAGCATTTATTTTATACTTAAGCTCGAAAATGAACAAATTAACCACGGACCTGACGGTAAGTACCAACGAAGAAACTTTCCATGATTGCATAGAAACAGAATGAAAGAGGGAAATGTGCATTAAACATCGGGGAGATTGCTTTAGAGGGAAAACCATGTAGTTTGTTGTATGAAATGGAAATACATTGTTTTTGACACAAGTCACTATCTCGACTTCTTTATCACACTCATGCAAGCACGCTTTTATTGGTCATAAACTCACATAATTAGTTACTCACCGTCTACTTCATCTGATTATTGCGAACACAAAAGTGAAACTAGTACATGCAAAGAGATCACTAACTATTCAAGCATGGTCTTACTTTTTGAATATTTCTTTCGAACTCTTCGCGTGAAATTTCCCCGTCACCTGGAAATTTAAATATACAGACATCTTAAAAACAGTTGAACACTTTGATATTACTGTAGGTGAGAAAAAAAACTAACAACGGATTTTCAGTTAAAGTGCTAAAGTAGTTATTCTAGTTCATAGTATTATCTAGATGCTGCTCTAGTGAGCCTTACGGTGCAAAGATTTAGGTTGAGAATGATAACACTCACCGTCAGAGTCCATGATCTTTATAACGGAAAGAGAAACTGATTGATCGATGACGCCGTCCTCATTGCCGTCCAGCTTGTCGTAGTAGATAAAGGACCCCATGTTAAATACCAGTGGCCACGAAGTAGCATAACTACTTAAGAACTCCGAAAGACTGATATATCCATCGCCTGCAAAAAGGATTTGTAAATTGCCGATATTTTTAATTTTGAAAGAAAGACTGAGGAAAATAATTAACCTCAAAAAGCTGAGATCAATTTACTCAACATGAAATACATTCATTCCCAAAGTTTCTAACAAATCAATGTATGTATGTACAGTTATTTTATGTCTTTCTTAAGAAGCATTTTATGATACTAAAATCAATTTACTATATTGAAATACAAAGTAAAGTGTTATTTTTATTGTCAACAGATTGTGTTACTAAACCTTCATTTGAGCATTAATGTATGTTTACCATGATTAACATTCTTTGTTTTTTCTTTATAAATAGAGAATAATAAACTATATATTCCATGCGTGTTTTCACGCGCGCCACACAGGAGATAGGTGTTAACTTCATTTTTTTCTGTAGATTTATGTGAAATTTTGTAGATTTATGGAATGCAGGGTTTTGTTTTATTTGTAAGGAGTTACAATTAATAGTTGTGAGTGGACAACGTTTAGGAAAAAAACTCTCTGGTGACTGTGATGTACAATGTGAATTTATCATGTCTTAAGGACCTATCTATAGTCTAATAATATACAGCTCAAATGACTTATAAATGGATTACAAGCGAATGTAAAGCTCCACAAGACTGTCGATGATGATGAGGATGAGGAGGAGGAGGAGAAGGAGGAGAATGAAAAGTAGGAGGATTTTAAAAGCAACAATAACAAAATCATCAACATATTACCGTTGATGTCATTTTTGTAGAAATCAGCCTGTAATTCGTACTGCTCAAGAGCGCCATCCCCATCAAGGTCCATAATGCTGAAGACATCTTCGCTGTTGGAGTTCTCCCTGAAAGTATTTACCATTCCTTATCCTTTCTTCATTCATAAAGTCGACTTATATCCTTAAATATAAGTTTCTCATTTTTCAATACTTTTTTACTTCTTAGTTAAAGGTTGTATACAGGTACTGTCATAGTGCTAACTCTAGTTCTGGTATCAATTTGCAGTGTTGATCCCTTTTTAACAAAATATAAAATACTGAAAACATTATATTGTAAAATCATTTAATTTAAGGTTGTAGCGTAAAACTAATTTTATTTTGTTTCCCTTAAATTGGCAATAACTACATATAATTTGATCCATATGACAACATCTGATGTGACAATTTACTCAATCTTGTCAGCCACCTTCTATGTACCGTTATGGAAAGACTGTACATAAATACGTTTTGTTTTTATTACTTCTTCCGTTGTTAATTTAATTACATTATTGCTTACCCACAAACAGCAGCAAGAAGAAGACAAAAGATAAAAGTCTTCATAATGCAACAAGCTTTTTTGCCCCTGTAATAAAAAAATCCAATAATGTATTTTAAAGTACAATGTATTTTTGTTATGTTCCTTTTAAAGTTCGATTAGTGAAATTAGCTTTTAGCAGATGTATACGCAAGTACATGCTTGCACATGTACGATCAGGTGAGTATGAACTTGAATATACACATACACATATGCACATATAGACATAGATACATATGCACATTAAAATGTATAATCATGTAAAAATCCATTGTTTTCTGTGTTAAGATATCGTGGCTTAAATGTAGTTAAACGAATATCGTCCTATGGCAAAACTTTGCAACCTAACAGAAATTTTATGCAACAGTAATTATCAGAACAAATAAAGATTATTTTTGCTTACAGCTGGATTCAGATGAGGAACGTAACAACCCTCCGTGCTGAAATCGTGGTGTGGCGAATGAAGACGAGAGAAGAAAATATATACTTTGCTTCGTGGTAAAGAGATCAATTGAGATTAGGATCGATGACTAAATCTTATCAAGCCAATAGACCATATTAACAGAAGAAAATATCCTCTTTGAACTTTTCTAAGTTGCAAATGAAAACTAAATGTTGATGGTCAGGTTTCCCTTTCTACACAACATGACCGAGTCAGTGAGGATGTGAACTCATAAGCCCTTCAAAAGCTTGAGGATTAAGGTGTAATGACCTTACATATTGTCTTAGCTTACTGCTGCCCACATGCTTGATACATAAATGTTGTCATGCTCTGTGTAGTTGATATTTATGGTCGCCAGTCACATGTACTGAGCTTAAACTCCATTCCTGATGGGACGAGTGTGTTTAATCTTATTAACTAGCATTGCACGAACAAAGCAGTAGATGTTGTTGTTATCTTCTAATCACATTAAGACAAAATACACGTGTGCATATGTGTGTGCTTATGTGTTAGCTTGTTTATTAGTGTGTGTGTGTTAGTGCATTCTTTGTGCATGTGTAGGTGAGTGCGAACGCTAGTATCATTTAATTAAATATCGTCTCCACAGTTTTGTTAGGGGATTAACTTGTGTGTGTTTGTAGGTCCCTTGTATATAGTATTTTAAACAGTGATACTTATTTGTGTATAGATGTCAGCGCTATTTGTCTCACAACCGCTCACACAGCCAGAGGAGGGACACGACGTACCTGTCTACCATATGATGAACGTAGACAAAGAACAAAGACGAAATGAGCGGTGCAAATAAGCAGTTTAATAAAAATGTAGGAAAAACAAGAAAGAAAAAGAAATTAAAGAAATACTTGTACGCGAACAAGAAAATCATGGATTACCCTACACAGCAAAGAAAAGGTTATGAGAGATGCTGGAAAGGGAGATAATTAAAAAAAAAACACCAAACACCAGCACGCACTGCGGCACAGTACTGTCACAGTTCTTGCCCCTGAGGCCTTCAGATGTAGACACCGTGTACTCTGTTGACACTGTATACTCACTGGACTGTCTGACCGATGAGCGCGAGGAACCTTTGTTGGTCCACAGTTCACACGACGAAGGACAAGACGACGAAGGTGACGGAACAAAGAAATGAAGTGAGGACGAAACGAAGAACAGTTGAGATTCCACACACGATGGGGCGGAGAAGGGGAAGAAATATGATAAAATGAAGAAACGAACCGACAATAAGAACCAGGACAAGGCTGACAAGATCACAGAAGAATACGAAGAATGTAAGAAGTTGGAGGAAGAAGAAGGATGACAAGAGTGACAAAGTCGGGATACGATGCTCATGATAAACCATTGATTAGTGAGGAGTAAAGAAAAAGATGAAGAAACAAAACAAACAACAAATAAAATAGAAGTAAGCCTTCGGGTAGTTAGTAGAGATAATTTTTATTAGGTGGTTCATTGAAACATCCGTTTCGAACGCAGCAAAGCAAAAATATGTATGAGGCATAGTCATGCATGACACTGATTGATACTATAGAATTATTTATACACACATTCACTAATATTAAAATATGCTTATATATTCAACTTCTAGTGTATGTTATGTACGTAATATTTCTTAGGAAAACTAAAGGACTTTAGTCGATGGTACTACATATTTCTCGTATTTCAAATATGTACAAACAAGGAAACGTGTAGTGTAATTAGCACATGACAGCTCACATCAATAGTATGTAAAGAAAAAGGGAAGGTGCTTAAAATATTGTAAGATGTGATGCTTACAATACTCTGCCTTATCTCAAACATTCTGAGTATACAGTCTGTCACTCTATGCCTCAAGATAAGTTAAGCAAATCTCCAGTGCCATGACATTCCCACTGTCGCGTGTCAGCGATTGTGCTGTCATCCTTGTATGCCCCCATACTGAGCTGGTCCATCGTTGGGTGTTGTCTTCACGCTTTTGCCCCCNCCCCCCCCCCCTATTTTTTTTTTTTCTTCTTCTCTTCGGTTTCCGTCTTTGCGCGCGCACAGCTTCCTTGACGCGTCAATTTTTTTTCCTTCTTTGACGTCATGGGCAGTCGTCATCAAGTAACAGACGGTGCTGGACCGTGGCCATGACAGTCAGAGTTTTTCATTTTGTATCGACCGATCTGCCACAAGCCGTTTTGGATGAGTAGAGATCGATTTTGTCGGGTTCCACACCATTCTAGTCTGTAAGGGCCTTTGGGTGGCAGCGGAAGTGCAAGTGAGAGAATCCTTTCATGTTCAAAGCCATAGTCCGATGTTTAATTGCAAGTCTTGTACTTTGTTAGGTTAACGTTCGTGATTGCCGGGTCGCGATGCTTGTAGCGCGTACTCGTTTCCCGCTGTGTGGATTTGTGTAAGAACAATTTTAGAATTTGAGCGAATTTTATGACTAGTCCGATGGTCAGATATATGTATCTGTGTGAAAATATTGTTTTAGAAATTGAGCAGTTTCCGGACACGCCTGTTGATTGTATGAATTTTTTTATCTACAGGCATTATTTTTAGTTCTTCTTCACTCTTCCTCCTGTTGTTGTTTTTGCTCCCCCTTCGTGTCGCCGTGTCTTCACATCCTGTGTACGTGCTACTGTCCGTCATCCTGTCGAGCGTCCACCATCCACCCTCATCATCTCCTTGGCGCGTGAACACGCGATCCTGTTGCACCAGTGTGTTAAAAAAAGGACTTTGGTTGAGTACCTAGAGCAGGAACCTTCGAGCAGGTTCTCTGGTGGCCAGTGGCTGGCCCATACCATTGCATCTGGATAAGAGGAGAACAGGCGGACCGGCTTGACGAGAGGACAGAGAGAGGTGGGGGACGTCGTCAGAGCGGCAAGCAAGGTCAGAGACCGGGCTGCTATCTGGGGACACATTCAACGGACATCTAAACTTTCACCCCGCTGTACATGCGGGTGATGTATTGTATATACGGTGACTGAGACTCACCTGTGCACAGGGCAGCTGATTTGTCTTATTTAGCTATTTTTTTGTTTGTTGGATTGCTAGCGCTGATCTATATTTGTTCATGTGAGAGTTTAGAATGTTTTGATAATTGATTCCTATCAGTATTATTTTTGTGTCTAATAAATTAGTTTTGTTTTGCTACGTGAATTTTATCTTTGTGATTTGTGTGTATGGTCTGCGCTCAGCTTAGGTTCGACTCGCTTCGTCGCGGTCACGCGACACTTAGTATACTTAATACTTCAGTTGTTAGTATAAAGTAATAAATAGTAATCTGTTACTACACCGAATGTAACATTTATTAGTATTTTTAATAGTACATTTATTAGTTAGGCTAATAGTACAGTTGTTAGTATACCAAATAGTAATTTTTTCCTTCATTTAAAAGTACATTGATTAGTATGTTTAATAGAATACTTGTTAGTATAGTTAATAGTACGTTTCGAAGTAGAAGTAACATAACATTTGAGTGTGTAGTGCCTTTGAAGCTACCTTTCTGCTTCATGACTCCTGGGGTCTTCGAGTGCACAGGACTCAAGGAAATTAAAAAACAAAAATTTCGGAAATAGTGTTGTTTGAACTCCAGTGTTTCCTGACCAGAGTGAGAATCGGTTAAAGTGTTCAAGACGAACTTAAAAAAATTATTCACAACTACCAGAGTTTTTTTTTATTTATATAGATGGTCAGCTTAATATAATATGTGGCAATACATCTTGCCCTTCACAGGCACGCACAAACACTCAAACCTAAACACACGGGCAATCATACACCCGCAAGATAAGCTTTTAACCATAAACTTTACAAATACTAATTCTTACACTCACACATTCTTTTACGCACACAAACACACACACAAGACAAACTATCACATGCACAACATCACTTCCACACTCACACGTTAAAGTTAACAAGCATAATCTTGCATGTACGTCTCTATGTGTGTGTATGTCATTCTTTTCTTGAAAGTACCCGAATTAAGACTAGTGAAAGGCTTTTCGATTTTGACTAATAAATGGCTCACTTTTTCTTGTGTAAGTGTAAGTAATTTTTCTATCATGTGAGAGTGTGCGTGAGTGTTTAAATTATCACAAATATAAAGAAGACTGCTTCTACTGTGTATGTGTGTGTGTGCCCATCGCTGGAGGGTTGGGAAAAACAGAAGTTTTTGTCAAGTCCTCACAATGCACAAAACGTCCCTTTATAATGTTTTAAAACATTTCACATTTACTTTTAAGCCATTTGCCTATCGTTTCCATCATGAACCCGCTTAAGGCCTTCACTTGGTGATACCTCTCCAGATCTTTCAACACCACAAAGCAGTCGTGTGTAATTAAGAATGTTATTCTTTATTATTGTCGGTCGCTAATATCTTTGAGAAAGATTTAATATTTTATATGTAGACTCTTGCATGTATGTCTTCCTTTATGGATTGAGTATGGACTTGCTTTCTTTGGCAACACCATCCCAAATCTGAAAACATTAAAGTATAATCACGTGACAAAGCAGGATTCTTATTACATCCGATGTAACTGCTTCCCCCATTAAAGCTAATTATCTTTGTTTTAACTTTACTTAACCACTAATTTTTATACTTAAGGTCATCTACCCACATAATTAGTTGCTCACCAGCTACTCCATCTAACTATTGCGAACACAAAAGAGAAACTAGTACATGCACGAGATCACTAACTATTTAAGCATGGTCTTACTTTTAGCATATTTCTTTCGAACTCTTCTCGTGAAATTTCCCCGTCACCTGGAAATTTAAATATACAGACATCTGAAAAACATTTGAACACTTTGATATAATAGTTGGTGAGAAAAAAACTAACAACGGATTACCAGTCAAAGTGCTAAAGTAATTATTCTAGTTCATAGCATTATCTAGATGCTGCTCTAGCAAGCCTTACAGTGCAAAGATTTGGGTTGAGAATGATAAGACTCACCGTTAGAGTCCATGATCTTCATAGCGGAAAGAAAAGCTGATTGATCGATGACGCCGTCCTCATTGCCGTCCAGCTTGTCGTAGTAGATAAAGGCCCCCATTTTAAATTCCAGTGACCACGAACTAGCAAAACTTTTTATGAACTCCGAAAGACTGATATATCCATCGCCTGCAAAAGGGATTTGTACATTGACGATATTTTTAATTTTGAAAGAAATATTGAGAAAAAAAATTAACTTTAAAAGCTAAGACCAATTTACTTAACGTGAAAAACATTCATCCACAAAGTTTTTAACAAATCAATGTATGTATGTACAGTTATTTTATGTCTTTCTTAAGAAGCATTTTATGATAGTAGAATCAATTTACTGTATTGAAATATTGTCAACAGATTTTGTTACTTAACCATCTTGTGAGCATGAATGTATGTTTGCCATAATAACATACCGTGTCTTTGTTTGAAGGTTTTTTTATAAATAGAGAAAAATAACCTATATATTCTGTGCGTGTTTTCGCACGCGCCACACATGAGATAGGTGTTAACTTCATTTTGGTTCAGTGAAATTCTGTAGACTTATGTAATCCGTGGTTTTTTTAATTTGTAAAGGAGTTACAATCAATAGTTGTGCGTGGACAACTTTTAAGAAAAGACTCTCTAGTGACTGTGTTGCACAATCCGCAAGTATCAAACCGCCTTGGTGTGTTTTACTTACTATTTTTTTTTCATTTTTGATGTACTTTAGTTGCTTTAACACAGACTTTATTAAGACCAGAGAGGAGGGAATTACTTGAAGTGACAAGGGCTCCTACGAAATAAAGTCTGTCCCAAAACATGTCAAATACCTTTGTCATCGAAAATATCAATGTTCATCCTTTCACTCTACCATCATTGATGTGCTAAATGTCTAGACTACATATTACTCAACGTATACAGTGTATATTGCTCGCGCGTACATGTGTAACTATCATGCCTTAAAATCTATTTATAGGCTATTAATATACAACACACATGACTGATAAATGGATTACAAGTCAATGTAAAGCTCCGTAAGACTGTCGATGATGGAGCATAATGATGATGATGATGAGGAGGAGGAGGAGACGGAGGAGGAAGAGAATGAGGAGGACGAGGATTTTAAAAGCTACAATAACAAAAGCATCAACATATTACCGTTGCTGTCCTTTTTGTTGAAATCAGCCTGTATTTCGTCCTGCTGCAGAACGCCATCACCGTCAAGGTCCGCAACGCTGAAGAAATCTTCGCTGTTGGAGTTCTCCCTGAAAGTATTTACCATTCCTTGTTCCTGTATACAGGTACTGTCATATTGGTAATTCTAGTTCTGGTACCAGTTTGTAATGTCCATCTTTTGTTAGCAAAATATAAAATACTGAAAACATTATACTGTAAGCTCATTTAATTTAAGGTTGTAGTGTAAAACTAATTATATTTTGTTTCCCTTAAATTGGCACTAACTACATATAATTAGATCCATATGACAAAATCTGATGTGACAATTTACTCAATCTTGTCAGCCAGCTTCTATGTACCGTTATATAAAGACTGTAGAGAAATCCGTTTTGTTTTTATTACTTCTTCCGTTGTTAATTTATTTAAATTAATGCTTACCCACAAACAGCAGCAAGAAGAAGACAAAAGATAAAAGTCTTCATAATGAAACAAGCTTTTTTGCCCCTGTAATAAAAATACAATAATGTATTTTAAAGTATTTTTGTTATGTTTCTCCTTTTAATATTCAATTAGTGAAATTAGCTTTTAGCAGATATATACGCAAGCACATGTGGCAACGGGTTCACATCCTTAAACATACACATACAACCACATACCCACATACAGATATACACATTAAAATGTATAAAATCTATTAAAATTCATTGTTTTCTATGATAAAATTGCGTGGCTTAAATTTAGTTAAACGAATATCGTCCTATGGCAAGACTTTGTAACCTCACTGAAATTTTATGCAACAGTAATTTTTAGAACAAATACAGATTTTTTTGCTTACAGCTGGATTCAGATGAGGAACGTGACAACCCTCGGTGCTGAAATCGTGGTGTGGCGAATGAAGACGAGAGAAGAAAATATATACTTTGCTTCGTGGTAAAAAGATCAATTGAAATAAGGATCGATGACTAAATCATATCAAGCCAATAGACCATATTAACAGAAGAAAATATCCTCTTTGAGCTTTTGTAAGTTGCAAATGAAAACTAAATGTTGATGGTCGGGTTTCCCTTCCTACACAACGTGACCGAGTCAGTGAGGATGTGAACTCATAAACCCCTCAAAATCTTGAGGATTAAGGTGTAATGACCTTACATATTGTCTAAGCTTACTGCTGCCCACATGTTTGTGAAATAAATGTTGTCATGCTCTGTGGAGTTGATATTTACGGTCGCCAGTGACATGTACTGAGCTTAAGCTCCATTTCTGATGGGACTAGTGTATTTAATCTTATTAGCTCGCAGTGCACAAACAAAGCAGTAGATGATTTTTTTTATTAATGATCACACTAAGACGAAATACACTTATGCATATGTGTGTGCTTATGTGTTTGCTCGTTTCTTGGTGCTTGTGTTTGTATTAGTGCAGTCTTTGTGCATGTGAGTGCGAACGCTAGTATCTTTTAACGAAATATCGTCTCTATGTTTTTTTTAGGGGATGAACTTGTGTGCATTTGTAGGTCCATTTTCTACAGTATTTTAAACACTGATACTTATTTGTGTATAGATGTCAGCGCTATTTGTCTCACAATCGCTCACACAGCCAGAGGAGGGACACGACGTACCTAGCGAACCTATGATGAACCACAACAAAGACGAAATGAGCGGTACAAATAACTAGTTAAATAAAAATGTAGGAAAAACAAGAAAGAAAAAGAAATTAAAGAAATACTTGTACGCGTACACGCGCATGCAAGAAAATCATGGATTACCCTATACAGCAGGGGTGGGCAACATACGGCCCGCGGGCCGGATCTGGCCCGCGACGGGATTTTGACTGGCCCGCAGACTGTTTCTGGTCGTACATGATAATGTGGCCCGCGGCCACATTCTGCCGCAATCTCCCACTACGTGTACTAATTACTTGCTTACTGCTTCGAATAATAGTGACTGTTCGTTATTTTTTTGGTTCTTTGTTTTCTTTGTTTTTTGATTCTTTGTTTTCAGTTAGAATTAGATTTAGAAGTCGGCAAGAAAGCAGTATGTTTGTTGTGCAGTGAAAGTGTTGCCGTGTTTAAAGAGTACAACGTTAGCCGCCATTATGCGACGACACATGCAGGCTATGGCAGTGCTATGGCAGGACTATGGCAGGCTGTGGCAGGCTATGGCAGTGCTATGGCAGGACTTTATCAGCAGCGGAACGGCAAACAAGAGCAACAGAACTGGACAGAAAACTTGTAAAGCAGCAGAATGTATTCGTAAAAACCAAAGTAGCCCAGAAAGCTGCTACTCATGCCAGCTTTGTGGTCGCATACAACATTGCCAAGCACAGCAAATCGTTCAGTGATGGTGGATTTGTCAGAATATCACAACACACTTTCCAACACTGGAGACTATGGCACCCCAGATGATGTCAACTGAGAACTACACCAATATGATATCTACACTAGACAATGAACTTGCTCGTCGTTTTGCGGATTTTCAGAAACTTGCTGCTGAGTTTGATACCTTGTCATCCCCGTTTACAACTGACTTTGAAAAGGTGCCGGATGCTCTACAGCTGGAATTGATTGACCTGCAGTGTGACTTTACCCTGAAAGAGAAATTCCAATCTGAAAGCATTGACAAATTTTATGCTTCACTGAGTGAGTCCAAGTTTGCCTACCTGAGAAAGATGGCCATGAAACTACTTGTTCTGTTCGGGTCTACATACATTTGTGAGCAGACATTTTCGACCATGAACATTACCAAGACAAATCTGCGTTCCAACCTAACTGATGTTCACGTGCAGTCGTTACTGAGGATTTCTACGTCCGACATGCAGCCAGAGTTCAAGCAACTTGTTGACAACTTTGATCGACCGCAGCTGTCTCATTGACTTCAGCAGCTATTGAACTACATTACCTTAACGTCATTAAATACTGTTTTCGGTCTCTATGCTTTAAAATTAAAATTTACAAGTTTATATTAAACACGATTTATTCCTTGCATATGTAGATAAATTCGCGATTAAGGTATTGATCCAGTAATCTGGCCCGCCAAGGACTTCATTTCCCCATATCCGGCCCGCCGACCGGAGAAGTTGCCCACCCCTGCTATACAGCAAAGAAAAGGTTATGAGAGATGCTGGAAAGGGAGATAATTAAAAAAAACCACCAAACACCAGCACGCACTGCGGCACAACACTGTCAGAGTTCTTGCCCCTGAGGCCTTCAGATGTAGTCACTGTGTACTCTGTTGACACTGTATACTCACTGGACTGTCTGACCGATGAGCGCGAG
>SRHC01000034.1:173960-247860 GCA_004794325.1 Pomacea maculata | reverse complement strand
AAAGTTAAAAATAAAAGACGAATCTAACTAGATTCGTCTCAATCGCGAATCGTTACAGACACCTGTGTTGCCGGCATCTTACTGACTGTATCATAGCAACACTGAAGTCTACTCACGTCGGCCTCAATAGTTTCCCTCGGATGTCTTCGAGCAGAAACAAACTTGCGCTCATGCAATGCCTTTGTTTGTTTGTTTTGTCTTTTGCTATTATTTATTTCACCTTATCATTCTTCACTCTGTCTGTCTGGCGTAGGAAAGTCGTTAATAAGTCTCAGCCACCTTGCAGTGCCATTCATTATCAAGCTGCTGGAGTAAAAGTTGCCAAAGCTTTTAAAACTACTTCTGAACTTTACATTCCTCTTTCATTCCTTCATCATCCTCTTGCCAGTTACTGTGCACTTTCATGGATGCTTATTTACTCTTTCGCTCGGGACCGGAAGTACACCAACTACTTAATCAAGGCAGATAATGAGCAACTCCCCATTAATTATTCAATTCTCGTCTTCAATAATTGACATCAGTGTTGATGATGTTCTCATTCTGCAGGGAATGCGCAATTTAGCTGTTTACACTGACGAGCGCCCCCTTCACAGCAGCAGTAACCTCCCCATTTTTTGTTCTTCCTTTCATCCCCTACCCCATCAAGGTGCCCGACGACGAGGAATGAATGTGTACATCACAGAAGGTTTATGCACATATCTCAGAATCCTCTAACCTCAGTGACCTGCGCGAGAGAAACTTGTAAGTGAGATGGCGGTCACGTGTTCTGATCCGTTTATGACGTCAGTGTACACACGGTATATTCGCCTAACCTCAATATATATTCATATAAATAAAGATCCAACAACAGCAGTGAACTTAATCAGCGTACACAAAAATTAGGATAAAAATTGTTTTCGTGCCAAAACACCGAGTGTCGGGGGGGAAAAGGTCGTTGGTTTTGAGATGTTGCGAATCCATATATCAGCTAAGTGAATTCTCACACGTGTTATTGAAACAACCTTTGTGCTTATATTTTTCTCCATGCTACAATAAGGCCTTGTAATCTTTACTAGTCTCCTACATGTAGGAGTCCAAGCCCGCTGTAGGAGTCCTCGTCCGCAAGCAGGTGGAGAGGGAGGACCTCAGTTGGTCTCTTTCTCAAGCAGGCTAAAAAAAAAGCCCCAATATCATTCGTGTACACTCCCACCTCTGTCCACGGGGGACGAGGAAGGGGAACTGTTTTAGAAACACTTGTAGAAGGCACCGAGAAAGGACATCCACGCCATGATTTTAATGTTAAGGTCGACCAAGACGGACATCGGCGATGAGCAGCTTTGGGATGGTGAGACAAACGAATGAGACCTCCGGCTGCAGGTTTTCGCACAGTCACAGGTTGATCCTTGCCAACACCCGGCAGCCTCACAAGAGGATACGGTTCATGACCTCGCACTCCCCCGATGGGTCGATCTGTAACTTGATCGATGCCTTCCACTGCCGAGACGCTTCAAACGAAGCATCAATCATGCGAAGACGAGGGCATATCGAGGCGCCGATATTTACGGTGACAACAACATCGTCTTATCGAGCTGACTACTGAAGTTAAAGGTGACGTGTAACAAGCAAGCTGAGCAACTCAAAGGTAACGGCTGCCTGCAGGAAGCTCAACCGCGAGGCTCGGACAGACATGAAGGATACCAAGGAAACCTGGATGGAAGACAGATGCCATGAAATGGATGAGTAAATATCTTGGGCTGATACTCTCAAGGCCTTCTATTAATCACTAGCAAGGCCAATACCAATGAGGGCCAGTAGAATTCGTCTATGATCGAAGACTCGAGGGTCGCTTGTTGACAAGGCTGTCACCCTGTGAATAGAGCACTGCAATCACCTGGACGACGATCTGCTGATGACAGACCAGAGCATCCTCCTGGACAACCAGGAAACCAATGTACACCCAGAAGACCTGCAAGTCCTATGGAAAGAGGTCGAACGGGCTATTCAGATCCTAAAGGGAGAAAGGTTCCGATGGTTGACAATGTCCCAGAGGAACTTCTCAAAGCAGCTGGGAAAGAGATAAGACATGTTCTTAACATGTACTGGAAGATCTGGGCTACCAGGCAGTGACCACTAAGTTGGATGCAGTCTCTGGTCGTACCACTTCCGAAGAAGGTAAGGATAACCCTGATTAGTCACCCAAGCAAGTTTACGATGTAGGTGACCCAAAGCAGCCAAACACATGTAGCAGAGGAGCAGGTCAGATTCAAAGCCCGCAGGAGTTCTGCTGAACATTCTTGAACAGTCGGATCTTCAAAGAGAGACTTGACCTGACACCTTGCCAAAGAGGGTTCTCCCAGGATAAGTTGAATGCTTTCGAAGTCGTGACAACTAAAAGAAAAGCTGAATGAATAATAAGAAAGATCTGAGCCTGATGTCCATTGAAGAACCTTCTCAAGCGGGAACGAGAGTTCACCTCTTCTATGCCCCATCGTGTCTTCTCTACGACTTGAACCTTTAGTACCAGTTAATGAATAACAGGACGATGTAGTATTAAATATTCAACACAACTAAGCAACCAGCAAACAATACAGAAACAAATCAGAAAGGCAAAAATTTGCTGCCCTTGAAATTAAAAGGTTCTTAAAAATCATTGACAAGTGTTTCTAATGTGATCCAACTTGATCCCGAAACTCATCCCATGAGCAGCAAACTTTTTCCCAAAGTAAAAATCGTTAATGTCATCCTTTCAAAGAAGTCAGGCTCATTCTCATTCTGAAAGTAAAGACGAGATTTAATTACTTTGGCCTTTAAGAATTTTTTTTTTCAGGTCTTAAGGTTTCTTTTCTTAAAACCTATAAAAGTTTATTTTTAGCGGAGGAGTGGAGAGCTTTGACTAAATTGAGAATGCGGGATTTCCTTCACGTGGAGCAACGGTAGCGAGAACTGGCTTGATTACTTACAACAGTTATCACACCCAGATGCCAGAGTTATGGGCCAGTGGAGTGCGCACGTGTGTGGGTGTGTGAGTATGGGTGTGTGCTCACACGTGTGTGTGTGTGTGTAGGTGTGTGCTCTCGCACGTGCAATCTCGCCAAGTGAACCCCAGACTTCAAAGACCGCACTTCACAAGGCCAGTCTCTCCCTATCTGTCTGTTGGTATCTTTACAGCCTCGCTCTCTTCACACATCCCAAACCACGTGACTCCCCTGTGCACCATTTCTCTGTCCCGAGCTCGAGACAAGGACCAAGGGATGTGTAACAAACAAAAAGAAAGAAGAAAGAAGCTCCACGCTGGGGTGAATCCAGGGAAAGTGTGGAAAGTGTGGTAACACTCTCTCCTGTCGGCATGCCTTCTGGATTACAAAGACTATTTTTACCTGAGCATGTGACGTATGCTAGCAACTCATCTACGAGTTACGAACCGCTGACACCGCTTGCCTCGGTATCTGTAACAAGGGCAATCAGTTTTCCGGCGAATACCAGGCGCACATGAAGAACATATCAGCCTTCCACGGCACCAATGGTGGAGAGAGAAAGAAGGAAAGTTGAAGAACCTAACCTGCATTTATCTCACAAAATAATGAACGCAACTTCCGAGTGTTCCTAATGTGCCTGTATTTATGGCTGTCGGGGGAAAAGGGGGGAACTGAACCTCAAAGAGAAGTTGGAATAGAGTCGTCTGTCTGACCTGTAACCGGAAGACAGTTTTTCTTGGAAAGACGGATAAGACTTCAACTTCTTGTCGATTAAAGATAAAAAAGAAGGGGTCATTAAAATCTGCTGGTCGAAAAGGGAGGGTAGGTTTGAGGGTCTAATGATTTTTACCATCGATTATAAAGGTGGGGAAAATATCGGCTGGTCTCTGATGTCTGCGTCTTGCCTTCAGTTGGTAAGGACAGGATGTCAGTCACGTGATCAAATGTTGTCAAGGATGCAGTCACAGTGAGCGCAGGTCAATACAGCAACCTGTTAAGTGTTACCTGTATACGTGTGTTACCTGTATATGTGTGTTACCTGTTTATAGCGTGGGCGCCGGCATCTCAAACTGCAGGTAAATAGGAGTCTGCAAGGTTACTTCACTTCTGGGGTTTGGCTACATACCTAGGGAGGTCCCTGAAACAGGCTTCCCACACAAACACTTCCCCGTGACGTCAGATGTCACGTGCTCGTGGCCTCCCGCCTGGGAAAACTTGCGAACATCAGAGGAGACTAATCAGAGAAAACATTTCCGACTGACTCACTCTCACTAGCTACTTTGTAGTATGTTACAAATAGGAGCATTCTGGAAACAATAGCTGGTCTCGATAGTCAGGAATCTACAACAAACTACAAAATAGCTATTTCATGGATATCCTGATGCTAATTTACTATTCCTGTGATTTCGGTCAAACAGACAGCGGTCCTTCTGTTCTGGTCCTTCACCCTAGGTGGTAGACATACGACCATCACCCTCAACTCCCCGAACTTCACTCATTAGCACACAAGTATAAAAATTCATAAATTAACTTATAATTAATTAGCCAGTAATATCTGTCATTTACCATGACACCTTCCAACTAATTAATACCACGAGTTCACTCAGTGGAGTTTTGAACAGCTTCCAACTGATGTTAAGACCATTAGTACCTACATCGTGTAGACCAAATGATTTCCAGTGTGTGGGTGGTCTTTATTCTTAATCAACTCTGATAAAAACCTGACTATCAATCACACAGATCGCACGAGCTTTTAGTTGATCATAGCAACGGAAGTCAGCGCAATATCCCGTCGAAGAGAGAACAATCTCCTCCCCTCTGCTACCGACACATTATCTGACAGTAATTCTGACTGAGCTTTTATTCCTCTCTTCTCCATTCACAGATCTCAAGGTGTCCCTCGACGAGCTGCACCTGTGCCTCGGCCTGAAAGCAGCTCACGCTTGTGCACCATGGAAATAATGTGGAAAATACAGACTACAGACACGGAGAGGAAGCTTTCGGCTGAATACATCTTGAGTAGGTGAACCGGATGGGAGTGAAACACAAGATCGATGCAGTTCCTGACGGTGTCAGGCTGTGAACAAATACGAGGATTGAGTTGCTACAGGGGCAATAGAACCCAGCATCTTTAATTGAGGAAGACCGGAAGTGAAATGCTGTCAGCCGATAAAGATGCTGTCATGGCGCCATTGTTGCAGATGACTAGACCAGAGCAAAGCAGATGCTGTGGGGCTGACAAGCAGCTGACCGAAGTGAGGGAGGGATGTGAAGATGTGGCATTGTGGTGTGAGATATCTTTGATGTAAAGAAGAGAACAAAGAGCAGACAGGTCTGCTGTTGGAACAGGCGTCGCTGATGCTTTGTCCTGCAGTCATCGCCGTTGTTACCCAAGGTAAGTTCCAGCTTTCAAAGGTTCAAAAGAAAGCCGACAAAAATGTCGGTGTAGGCGTTTGATCCTCGCATAATAAGTGTAATATCTAAACACTTTTTTCGATGATTAACGGAAGAACCTCTTCCTCGAGAATTATGTCACCAAAGGGGTGCACCCGGCAACTAACCGGCTAAAAAAAAAATCATGGTTGCATGTAATAGGATCGCTGAAGACCCATTCAATGTCTCGCTTTGATCTTGTGCCGACAGATTGCTTCACAAAACTTTTTGTCTCGGACCCGTGGAGTGGACATCTAAAGGCCTCCAAAACATGGCTCCTACAATGCTGCCGGTGTTTTGTCATAAAAAGAAAACAGCCCGAGATGGTATTGGTAGAGCAGGTTTGGAACATTTCCACCCCTTTGAAGGCGTGGTTAACTTTGTCATTGTTTTACTCCTTTTATATTTATATTGCTTTTCTACAAAGTACTGACAGAAACTTCAAACTTAAAAATGCCTGAATGGCGAAATTTAATAGCTATTTATAACAGCAAAAATCTTGCATACATATATACATTTCTAGATAACAGTAAAACTCTTTTCTTCTTTCTTAGTGTTATTTCAGTCACCGTTGGCGGAAGGTTCTAAACCTTGCTTACTAAATGCTTTCACAAAATATATTTAACTTTGCCTTAAGCTCGTGGTGTAATCCTTATTTAAACTTCTTTTTACTTCTCATAATAATTATGGGATTTTATGTTGTACTCGGTCTCAAATAACCCTTGCTTTTGTTTTCTATACTTTTTTCTTCAATTTCAGACCTTGGCTGAAACCACCGTCTGACTACCAAAGCTAAAGACGAGACCAGTTTCAGCATCTCATCATCTCGCGTCATCTGCCACACGTTCTGCCACTTTGGTAGTCTGAGAGGTTAAAGGTTAGCATCGAGAAAGGAAATTAGAAAAGATTAATGTTGCTCGCGCACCTCGTGGCGTGACTGGCAGCGCGATTTGCTCATCGAGTAGTAATCAATAAGTAATCAGTAATCAATAATGGGGCTCTCGACTTTAGTAACCAGTCATCAATAATGAGGCTTTGCACTGCATTGTGTACACCAGGGCCCTCGACATGTGGAACGAGTGTGAAATAAATGCGAAAGTAATTTCAGTTCAAACATGGGTTATCCTTGAACATGTTCATTTTCTCTGGAACATTTTTATCTACAGCATACCGTGACCCCAAACCTTTGTCTGACCTTGACCCCAAGCAATGATGGGATGACCCCATAAACTACCTTGCTTCAAAGTAAACTTTGTCTTGCCGCTAATCCATCGTTGGCTTCAAGACTTCATTTAACAAACTCGACTTCAGTTATCAATCTTTAGCCAGAAGATGCGTGTGTGAGTGAGAGAAGAGAGATAAAGAGATAGAGGAAGACGCTTTTATATTAAACTCATTACTGTCCTTGCTTGGGTCAATGTTATCTTTTTACTTTTCTTAAACTCCGTTGAGAGAAAATGAGTTGTGGTCGATCATGACAAGTAGGACTGTCTGTCGGCATCGGGTCTGGTGGCACTGACAAAGAGGAACATAGTTCATACCATGTCTACAAACATATCACCCTCGAGGTTTATACATTCAATTATTTCTTCGTCCTTACATTTCTAAAATGTATAATCTATATTGGAATCGAGATTTTTTCTCTCCACCCCCTGCTCCAGCATCACTAATTCTGTCCTGTCCCGAAATGATTTTGTTTGTAGATATGTCCATGTAAATGGTATTCCTCAGTATCTACAGATATCGACAGAGAACTTTCGTAGTATCACAAAGTAAAGCTCGCTCTATACATTCCTCTCTGGCAAGATATTCCGAACATGCAGTGGTTGGTAACAATGACATGCCGCATAATTAATGCATTAGTCTGGCCCACCAGACTGGAATATTCTGAAGTCCTTCTTTGAGGTCTTTATGCTCTGTGGAGGCCGGCGTTGACGAAATGGGTAATAACCCTCGTCTACCACAAGGGGGCGTAATCCGCACAGCTCCAAATCACTCAGTTTTGCTGGGAGGCAGTGGTATCCCAGACATCCTTTTTTATAAATCAGTGATATACAACTGAAAGGAGGGACAATTTTTCGCCTGCTTTTTTACTGGAGGAAATGGCATGAGGCGTTATTGGATTGATCGCCGCCTTCACAAAACCTCGGTGACGCCAGCCAAGGTCCACAGAATGTTAAGGTGCTGCTGGACCGCTAATTAGTTTGGCATTTATTAGATTTGCCATCCACTGTGTGCATAAAGCTTTTACCTACCTCACTTCACCGTTATACAGTTATCGCCAGGAGAAGAATGGATGAGGAGTGGGCGGAGGGAATAGAATCAGAAAGGCTTCATGGCTTTGCGGGGTTCTATCCAGGACAAAACAATAAACAGGAAACACTTTCGATAGTTCCTGCAGCACCGAGTAGACAACAAACAGCTATCATGTTCAAAATATGCGAATAATTTTACAATCTTTAAATAAGAATAATCTGTACACCAGGACATCCACAGTTCACGCCCCACCGAGACGAGAGGAGGTCAAGCACAGCATCTGGAGTCACGTGTCTTGAAGACGGATTCAAAAGAAGAAAACATGACTGAACGTGGAAATAGAAAGCTCAAATGATCAGTTATTCAACAGCTTTCTTGGTATAGCTTACCTATTGTAATACAAGTCTCTATAAAGTTCTTTCACCGCCTACACACAACAAATTGCGCTCGTGTTCCTCAGAACTAGAACTCAAGAATCGTTAGCACAATATTGTTTAATCGAACAGGATATCCAGACGAAGCTCGGCTGCTTCATTTTAAAAGTGAACTACTATTTTTTAGTATTTTTGAAAATTCCTTCAGTGGAATCCCTGCAAAATCCATGCCGACATAATAAGAACCCGTCCTCCACACGTGGACAGCACTTGGCTTAATTAACTGCTGTAATTCTCCTCAAAAGAAATCACAATCGATTATCAACGACTTTTTAATGTCTTAAGTGCAGGACTCGTCAGTCGAATGACCTCAGTGTGTTATAAATACCACTTTATATTCGGCAATCTCCGCTTCTCTCGTTTTTCTCTAATCCAACACTCTTCTTATATTTTGGCAATCTTTCTTTCGTCAACGCGTCAATCCATTGTAATATCACTTGTCAGTAATTCTATTCTTCTCTAAAGTGTTTTGGGGAGTAATTTTCAAATAATCTGGCTCGAATTTAATCATTTAAAGGCAAATATTCCTTCCGCGAAATCCACACTGATATATTTTCTTCGATACTTTAAACGGTTTCATTCTATACTCTCCTCATGTCTCTCAAGTTTCTGTAAATGTCGATGCGGTTTGGCTGGATTTAAATCATCGACCTCTTCCTGTTTTTCCAAATCAATGAAACCTCATTTACACGTACAATAAAATAAATAAAAGTAGATTATACAAAGTATAAGGCTGGCCTTACACGATTTATATACAAAAATCTTTGAAAACTTTATAAGAAACGTCTTTACGATGTCCCGTAAGTTCTGGATTCACCTGTGACATGTTTATTATGTCTAAATACACTCATGAATTCCTCGTAATAGTATAATCTCTCCTTTCTTAAAGTTTTTATTTAAACTGTCATCTAAAAGGTAAGGCCTGGAGCACTAGGGACAAGACTTGGCAATGTATGTGTATGATGTCATGAAAAAAGAGAATTTAAAATGAAAACCATTCTCTTCAGCCTGCCCGGGCACCATTGCTGCCATGCAATCACATCGGACAACTCCTGCAAGCCTAGCAGCAGCTAATGCACCCTCCCACAACAGCAGTGGATGAAGCAGCCAGTACAGGATGGACGGAAGGTAGGGAGGGTAAGCGCAGGACACACGTGCCGACATGGAGGAATATTATTCAGGACGTCACTCGCCAAGGGAAAGAAGGTTTTGCCACGCTGCTACCTTTCCTGGCCGAGGTTTTAATGATACCTTTGTGCTGCAATCTAATCCCTCAGCTGAGAGAACACATGCAGGTGGTTCATGATACGACACAAATTTAATTTGCATCGATGGCGCGGGGCGCAGCCGCTGCTACAATTTTCTAGCAGGGTAGACGTCCTAACGGGGATCAAAGCCGAGCCTGTGGAGGTTGAAAGACTTTTTTCCTCCCCAAGTTAAGGCCAACTGAAGCTCAGACTGATCAACGACGGTTTTAAACGCTTCCCCCCAATTTCACGGGAGAGCAGAAAAAGTTCTATAGACCAGACAGCCCAGAAAGAATATATACTTAATCAAGCATCCATTCCTGGGGAACCTTATTATGATGACTAATAGCTGTCCGGAGGGAATGACAGTGAAGATAAGCTAAAGCTATGGCGGACTGGCGCTGTCAGGCAGACTGTGTCACTCAAGGGAGACTAGTGTTGGATTATAATCACGTGGATTTGGTGTCTGGAAGTTTGGAAGTGTCCTGGTGCAAGAGGTGTCAGTGGTGTCAAAGGTCATTCTTGTCATTATGGATCCTCCTACACAAACGCATTTAAAAAATGATTCACTTGAACTGTTCAGATTAAAGAAACCTAGAATAATAAAAAAAAGATGAATCTGAGAACTTCCAAGTGGACAATGGTACTTTCGTGGTGTTGCAACCTTCCAGTGTGTTCGCCACGTAGGCAAACCTACTTGACCATCAAAGAACTCACTTGCCTTACTCAAGTGGTCCAGAACGAGGCTACTACATCGCCATCGTGATATTGGGTGTGACCAAGCAAGAGGACAAGACCGGCGTATTTCCGTGAGACTTGAGTTATGGAGCAAGTGTCTGTAGATACTCGGCTATGGTGTCAGATAAGAGAAGAAGCTTCTAGAAGCGGCCTCATGCTCGTGCTTGACAAGAACAGAGTAGACTTTGAGGAGGCCAGGATGGGTATTTTGGAGCTGTGTTCAACAGACGAAAGATGATATATGATTTCGTCTTTTTCTTGGGCCCTGAAGAGAAGGGGAGCTAGACACGTGCTGGGTACCGATAGGGGAGGTAAATCTTTAGTCTGAATTACTCGCGTAGATGGTGATGCATTTGGACCAACTTCCGACAGGTTAGGATGAGAATCGAGCGAGTCATAAAGCAAGCCTAGGATGTCACTCTTGTCAGAAGCATTGAATCTTGTGTACAGAACAGATTCGACTGTGTATAAAATTGTGACAGTGACGTGATGTGTGAATGTGACATACAGCCAATAGAGAGTGAGAACTGATTGGTTACATGGACTGGTCAGTCTCTGACAGCTGTCGGTGCTTTGTATACAAGTGAGTTAGCCAGTGTGACTAGTCGCAACCGTGTGAGTAGACAGAACTACGTCAGCGTCGTAACGTCCCTCGTTAATGAAAGGTCGGAGGTCAAAGTCAAGTCTCTGTACACCCTCGCCTTACTTTCCGCAGTCAATCAGCCAGATTTACAGAGGTCGTGAAGAATCTCATTTCAGAGAAAAAAAATCAGCCTTCCTTAAGAATACTAATATACTATACCTCCTAAGAACAACATCTCCTCTACATGCATGTCGAGAGTTCGAGTATGAATTGTAAGAGTCTGAGTAATATCTTGAGAGTGTTAATTAATTGTGATGTCAAACGTTGGTGTTCTCCTGGCTGACTGGAATTATTTTTGGGTCAGGACTGGGATGAACTCTCTGCTGGTGCTTATTAAATTTGCATGCTTTCCATTTTATCCTGGATAGTCAGGGTGAGCTGGAGCTTGCACTAGCCAACGCCTCTGTACCTCGTGATGCTACTTGTGAAGCAGATGCTTCATGTCCTTGCCCAGGATGCAGATTCAACCCATGATAGAGACAAACAAACAACAGTCGGCAGTCAGCAAAGACACGTGACTGATCCTGGGATTAATAATTTGTACGAAGCTTGGACACCAGCTCGTTATGTCCAACATAACAAAGGTGAGAACTTCACAAGCAGGCAGAAGCGAGTCGCCATGCCGCCGTATATTGTCGCTCCACAGACAAGATGGTGAGAGACCCGACGGGACCGCAGCGCCATCTTGAGGCGGAAGCCAAAGCCGTATTATCTTCCGCAGCCTTGGCTTTATTACTCACACGCATGGCGAGAAGCAGACAAGGCCAGCCACGGACTGACCACATCGGTCCCACAGAGAAATCTCAGCTGAAAGATCCAATCTGTCTCGCGAAGACAGAAAAATTGACAGGCACTGTTCCTTGGAGCGCGAGCAGCACAAAGGAGAAACATCTTAACAAGACCAAGTCTCCCTCCTCCACTCTTTCCTTCTCTCTCTCTCTCTCAGTGTGAGTAATGTAATGTTTGCTGGAGACGGTGATGATAATGACAACGACGACAATGATGATGATGATGATGATGATGATGATGAGGAGGAGGAGGAGGAGGAGGAGGAGGAGAGATAAAACTACGATAACATTTGTAAAAGACATTTCATGATAAGCTGACACGTAGCGGACTTAATGGATGTCTGTCTTTTTATCTCGTTATAAAGTTCAGATGTATTTGCACACAAGAAAGAGACAAAGTGCACGCGAGGGCATGCTCAGTAGAGTGCGAGTCTACATTACAGACAGCAGCAACAAGCTTTTTATACCCGTCTAGCCTTTAGAAAACTTTAACGACTTTTTACAGATTATTTTTTATTTTTATTAGTATTATTCACAAGTATTTCTTGCATTCGCATGTACTTTTAATCTAGGTGGACTTTTTTTTAACTCGTTCTAATTTTTTGTTTATTTCGGGTAAGGGTTGAAGATCATTTGTTTTACTTCAGGTCAATGTAGCTGTTGTCACTCTCTGGTGGTCACAAAGAGTGCAGGTCACTAATAAATACTGAAATTAAATTATATATATATCTCACATGAGGGGGTGATTGTCGTAAACTTGTGTGGGGAAGAAGGATGTCCACTTGGTGGCAAGTTGCTGGCCGTGAGAGTGTTGTCCAAGCTGTTGTGGTGGCTCGCATGCCAAGGCTTTGTGTATCAATCATTGACGGGGGGAGTTAAGAGCTATCGACCTGTCTGGTAGACTACACATCTCACTTCCTTACATCCCTCCACAATCCCTCACCTTGTTTTCTAAAGACTTACACATACTGCCTTTGCTGCTTGGGTGAGATTTGAACCCCGAGGTCTTTACTCAGTTCAGGAGTCAAGAGACAGTTGTGTTTGCTTTCTGTGATGGTTATGGCAAAGAGTTTGTAAACTGACTGATAGATATATATACTTCTCTAATTATTTCTCTACTACTTTCCCTTTTCTCAAACTTATGATTGATAGTTTGTGATTGGCTGTTTCTGGCAGAAAATCTTTTGAGTTTTGTAAATTGTTTTCTCAAATGTTGTTTTAGAATACGGAACTGCCGTCAAGGTAGAGACTATTTATTTGTGGCTATTATGTCCTCATAATAGTAAACAACAATCAAAGTATCGAGAAGTGTTTCCACAGTTCTCTATTTCTTTGCCAAACGACAGCAGCGACAGCGAGTTATCGGACCCGACATATGGGGCTAAAAGCGGAAACCTATCCGCAAGTTTGTGGACATGCGCAGACGCTGACACTTGACCCCAAGATGTGTAAACCAGATCACCGTCTCACTCCAACGGACGGCAGAATTCAATAAAAATGAAAGAAAGAAATTGGATAATGGAAGAGAATGCAAATCTGCGCCACAGAGGTGGATCCCTAAATCTTCCTCTGTGTCCAGCGCGGGTCTCGATGGCCGGGTATTGTGAGACATCGTAAATCATGTTCCACTCCGGGGGCAGCCTGGCAGGCGTCTGAACACTGCTCTCCAGCCCCTGGCTTGGCATTCAGTCAACACAGGGTTGCGACTGTCAGCGAGGCAACAACCGCACCACCAAATACCATCAGTCGCCAAGAAAAGGAACCGCAGATGAGGGGCCGCCCCCACGATGCGCGGGTGGCATTTGGTGTCTCGCTCACGAACAATTACAGATAATACGAGCAAGTCTGGCTGGTCCACCGCACCATGAATGCCAGCATCTGGCCCCTATCTACCCATTGCCACAGAAAATAATGTCGTGAAAAAGAACAGAACAGTCTGGAATAAGGGTAGGAGGTACGACAGCATCGAGGGGAGACATAAATAAAGATCAGCGATGAAAAGGGGCGAGGGGGATATATTTCTTAGAAAACTTTGTGTCGAGGGAAAGGTGTCGGGAGAGAATACCCGTAAAACTCACCAAAACCAACAAAAAAATAATAATCATGACATCATAGCGTAGGTGGTCTCGGACAGACGTCGCTGACAGGACATTTGCAAGGCACGGTCATGACCTGCTGACCCTTGTCTGGAAAATTATGCAGATGCATGCGGGTCATCGCGGGTACTTGAGTGGCTCAAATTACTTATTACGCTGTAGCAGGCGGAAGGAGACAGCGGATGATGCCATCCTAACTGCTGCAGTCTGGCCACGATCGCGGCCCTATTTTTATGCAAAGTGCTTATCTGTGTCAGCACCTCGTGGCCAAGGAAGCCAGTTGTCTCCCTTCAAATCACTTTGGACGCCGATGAACCACTTGCGCCAAGCAGCTGAGCTGCTGCTGCAACTTCTACTTCTATTGCAACATCCATGGCTTCTATTTCTTCTTTTCCTTTTTTATTTCAGCAGCTGATTATGCTCTTATATTTTTCAAACTTCTGTAATCGTTGCTGGTAATGCGTTTAGTGATAATCTTATTGCGACTCTTTCTTTTCTCTTCTGTTGTTGCATTGTTTCTGTTATCTGCAATTTTAAGGTTTATCTTTGTTTTCATTGTTGTTAAAAATTGTGGTAGGATGAATTTAATTACCCTTAAAGTGCACTTTCGAGGTAAGTAAACACTCAAGGTAAAGTGTTCTAATCTCCCCATCGCCACCAACATTTCTGTGGACCAAGACCACCCATCAAAGAGCCTGTCCCTCTTTCTTTGAACATCGTCTGAAACGCTTGATGATGGCTTGCATCAGCGCCTCTTTGATGAAAGCTGGGGTTAGCTTATAAAAGAAAACAGCAGACACGATGACAAGATGACAGATTATTTAATCACCCTCTACATCCTTGCGGTGATATTAAAAGCTTGGAACAACACACAAAGGATGTAACACAATATATTGTCAGCCCTCCATAGCAACCTCGCCTCTGTTGCCACTTTTTGACCTTTCCACCTTAATGGGAGAAATGGAAAGAAAATAAGTTGACGGGTATCCCCTCCTATCATGCTGCGGTCACGTCCACTGGCAATTTTTTGTTCTCTTTCTTCTCTCTTTCATCCTCGTGTCTTTAAGGGCATGACATCGTTAGCCGGATGAGCGTAGCAGTTACAGAGTGCAGTTCCTTCAATAAAAAGCTGATTTAATGTGAAAAAATACAATTTGTGCGACTGGCGCCATCATTTCCTTGATGTTTGGTTAATAAACATAGCGACATCAATCACAATACAAAAGAGAAAGAATGACAAATAAAAATATAGACTAAGAAGATATGTGCATAAATATAACAGTGACCACGTGACATCACAGGCTGGCCTGATAAAAGTCTCTGGTAAAATCATTCATTGCTTGGCCTGCTAAATATATTTATTATATCTTTCCACTAGCTGGTCTGCAAAAAATGAAGGACATCACCACAAAATGTTCTTCCCTTTTCTTTTTCTTCCGTTCCTGTCAACGACCATCTGTCCTTCTCTTTCGCGGCCTTCATCCTCCTTTTTCCTCTATTCCTGCTGTCACTGCCTCTTTTTGCTTTCTTTGTTTCCCTCCTTCCACTTGCCCGCCCTCGCCAGCTACAATCTTTACATTCTTTTTGGTGTGACAGGCCGCGAATCTCCGAGCCTCACGTTCCTCTCTCGTGTGACAGCGCGAGAAGTCTGCGAGCCTCACGTGCACCCTGAGCGTGCATAATTAACCCTTGCGCCTGCGCGTTGTTAGCGGCTGTCTCCGGCCACCATGCATGGGTGGGCACGAAGTGGGCGCCTGCACCTCCAGGCTTGGGAGGAGAGTGACAGGTGCCCTGGCCCCACACACAGCATTTAACATCCTCCCAGCCCCTCCCGGCCTCGGCAATTACCCACTCGCTTATCAGGTGATGGAGGATGGGATAAACTAGATAGTGGACACAGGACATGAAGTGTTCAGCAGTAGATGGACAGAAAGAAGACATGATATGTACGCACTCACATACTCGGAGACAGGAAGACAGGTTTGCCATCAGACATGTCCCCATGTCCCTACATCAGAAATACTACAGTGTGTGGGCGTGTTCACTCCATCAAGTCCGAGACAGCATGTATAGGGAAAGATAACTGGACTGAGGCAGAGATCGTTATTATGTGTTGCTGTTCACTCCATCAAAACATGGCGACACACGGTGTGAGCTGCGCTCACCATCATCCAGACTCAAACATTCGGCGTCTGCCCTCAGCAGCCTCCAGGGACTTACAATGCAAATTTAAAAAAAAAACCTGTTTCGACTTCTTATCAATCATTTTTAGCAGAGAGAGAGGTGGTCATAAATACCGAGCACCCAGAGCTAGTCTGAGACACACGGTGACAGGGAAGATGACTTTGATGAGCTCAAGACCCGCAGTCCGCCATCAGCAAACTTTTTCTTCAGCCGACTGCTGCGAGGTCTTGCACATCCACATGACTCAGTGGAATTTATATGGTATCAATGCTTTAGCTATAGAAATACAATATATTTTGGGGTGTTTTTTTTTTTGGTAAATCTGTTTTTTTCTAATCTGTATTAGTAATGTGTGAATTAGTTTAACCAAGGAGACAAATAAATATATTTCATCCCCATGTAATGCTATCAAGCATATTATTGTATCAAATTCATAATTGAATCGGCGAATACGATGACCAGTACTACTAAAGTTACGAGAGCAAAAAAATATTTAGAATTTCGGTTATGTTTTGATCAACTGTATAAATTTGATAACTGTTAAATTAACATGATAACAACTATTGTGGATTATTGTGCACAAGTGAAAAAAACGGAAACTATTTTGCAAAGAATGCTTTTATCAAATGTTTCATTGGAAGACTGGTCTCAACTGGTCTCAGAACAGCTTGTAATAACCACAATTTGTTTTTTCGGAAGTAAAGAGATGTTGACAAGCAGCTGCAACCCAGCGTGTCTCCATCAACAAAAATGGATTTAACGGAATAAAATATAAGGGGGGAAATGTCTAAAACTGGAATGATGGTTTCATTTACAAGTTATCGCAAATTTGAGTATGAACTCCAACAAGCACAACATTTTAAGAAATAAAAGTAATAAAGGTTAATTAGTGGACACTCCCGTCTTTTCTCTCTCACTCTGAGTCGACACTTTCATTTATTTGTTCCTGCTTGCACTATCTTGCCTGCATTTATCGCTAAATAAATTATCTGTCAGGAGGAGGGACATTTCGAGTAAGCCTCTAATGTCGCCATCATTATCCTCCTTCTTCTTGTTGTCAATATTGTAGTCATCCCACCTTTAAAGGCGGCTTTTGTGCTTTTTTATTTCTTTTTGTTGCTGATGGCGAGAGAGGGCGACAGACAAACAGAAAGACATTTAAATTAGTAAGCTGGGAATGAAACAAGGATGAACAGCCAGAAGGCCATTGGGGTCCGTCGGTGCAGAACTAAGAGAGCCCTGGACCATGAATGTGTTTCATGTGAGTGGTTCACTAGCTACTGTTGTTGTCCACTGTAGTCAGTCAGTGAATAAGTTACACTACATTTGAAACTTGTTTTATATGACTGGACATCGGATGGAACTGTTATGAGTGCCTTTATTCTTTTATTTGTTTTACATGCAAGAATGAACTCGTTCATCGATGAAAATGTGTGGTCAGTCCTTCATTAATTTTGAGTAAATGAGAGACGGAGTGATTAAAGGAACGAAGAAAAGACAGGAAGAAGAAAGTTCCATTTTGGCAAGGTCCTCAAATGCAGCATACTGAGAACAAGTGGAGGAGCTTGGAAAAGATTAAGGCAAAGTCTACGGCCTTAGAGAAAATTGGGAGAAAAGATTGATGGCGGCTGGCGGTGGCCAATGGCCGGGACTTTGCCATAATCTCGCCAGTCGCACCCTGTCAGACGAGGCCGGGGTAGCAGCAAGGCGCTTGCAACTCTCGCCATGGATGTCTGTGAACGGAATGTGAAAACAATAATGCAGGAGCCCCGAGCAAACCTCCATTACTAAATGTCTGGTGGAACTCGCGGTACTTTAGTGTAAACATTGTCTTAAACCTCTTTACATGTTGACACAGATAAACCATGGCTGCTTCTGATGCTCAGTGGCACTGTGGATTCAAGAGTTCTTACTTTCTCTTTTATCGATATTTTAATTTTATTTACATTTTCTTTCTTTCTGTTTTCTTTGTTCATATCTTCCTTTTCGCGGAGATTTTGGACGTGGTTAGCTTGCTGTTAACAAAAAGCTAATCAAAGCTATAATTAGATAATAGTTCACGATGTGTGAAATCCATTTTACATAATCATTTTTCCCTAAAGAGGAAATTCTTAAAAATACATATCCCCAATGATTATGTGAGTGTAATGTAAGTATTGTGTGGTCATGGCTGATTGTATTACTCATGGCGGCGATGGTTTTACTTTTGGAAGCAATCAGTGCTGCAAGTATCAACTCATATTTATTTATTCTACTGTCGTCCCGATATATCTTTCTAAACTCAATTACATGCCCGGAAATGGTGTGTGTGAGCCAAGCAGAAACACCTGCTGAAATGTCTTAAAGTCAGAATTTACACACGACAAAGCTCGGTCCTTGCCAACACGCACGACTTGTGGCGGCGATACCCCGGGGTTGTTTGTTCACCAGACTCAGCTGTTTGTGAGGTGAAGGCGCCGAGCTCTGGCATCTTATCGTGTGCGCCGAGTGCCAGATATCGCAGGTGCAGCTGCGGATTGCGTGTGCATACACTGCTTGTCTGTGCAGCGGTAATTGCACGTGCGTGTGGTGGCTGGTAGTCACAGAACGGAAGCTAGTGTCATGTCTAGAATCACGTGACCCGAAGGCAAAATTTTAAGCCAGAACCCAAGATCTCGACTGTTGTTTCGACAAGATCTTTACAAATATGTAAATTATTGGCCTGTAGGTGTCCAGGATGGCAGATGACTGGGCCAAGAGTCACTGGTGCTGTACGCCAAGATGCGGCATCAAGCTGTGATGGAAGACAGCTCTCCGAGCCAATGGTCCTCATGGCATTCGTGTAATGAAGGTGGGAGCCTCACAGTGACAACAGCAGACAAAGCATGCGGCAGGCATGGACAGCATCAGTCATCTTGACATGCAGTCTCTTTACTTCCAGGGCCCAGGGACCTCTGACACAAGTCTGCTTTTTGCTCCACTCAAAAAGCCCCAGCGCCGTTTAGTTCTGTAATTTTCTCCTGGTCCCCAGACAGGACCATCGGAGGGCAACAGACTGGGCGGCAAGCGGGAAGCTGTGAACTCTACTCCCACCATCGTTTTTCTAACTTTCAGCCTCGTACCTGTCCTGTCGTCACCTAAATTTATGGAGGATGTTAGTTTTTTAACCACCGATGATATATTTTCTATTAATTTTGTGTTTTTGATGCACATTTATGGCCACAGAAAGTAGTCAACTTCTTTTTGTCATGGCGTGTCAAATCCACATCACAAGAAAACCATTAAAATCATGCTGTGTTTTTGAAATCAGATGTAATCCTCGTAACACTGAACTAAGAATTTGCAGCATCAAATGAAAACTGGACGAGCGATTGAAAGGAAGGAGACAAAAAAACTACCATTGATGTGCAGATATCAGAAAGAAATAAAATAGCTACAGAAAAAATAATATACAATTTAATTTTCCATCGTCGAGAGAGGACGTGGCATAACATTCTATAAGCTTGCGGGAAGTAGTTGAATAGCTAGCCTCATGCTTTACTGTTTAATAGCTAGCCTTATAGGCCACAGTTTAACTTCTAGCCTCATAGTCTTCAAGTTTCGCTGTCAGCATGGAAGGCTCACGTAGGACTGCGGTCGATTGCAGTTTTCAATATTTGTGGCCAGTACTGCCAGGAATGACAGGACCAGAGCACC
Source organism: Pomacea maculata (assembly GCA_004794325.1). Classification (NCBI taxonomy): domain Eukaryota; kingdom Metazoa; phylum Mollusca; class Gastropoda; order Architaenioglossa; family Ampullariidae; genus Pomacea; species Pomacea maculata. The sequence goes on along the minus strand of SRHC01000034.1, from coordinate 228,412 downwards.
AGCATGCTCGTGCAGACTGCCTGACAAGCTGGCTTCTCCAAACTAATTTGCTGCACTTGCAGGGTAAAGACTTCCTACAGTCGACTGACGAACAGCTATCCATGCTTCGGGGGGAACAACCCAGCTGGAAGAATTCTGCAGTTTGCCGAGAACCTTCTGCGATGCTCACCTCCATCATAGATGATGAAAGCTTTGACTGACGGGATACGTCGGCAAATTCCAGTACAGTGTAAGTGGCACATACAAGTAGGCCATTGGAGGGCCTGAAACCGAATTGTTTTCACTGCTTTTGTTCTATGGAAACTGTACACAGCCATGCCATGTCTGTACCCCACCCTGGATGGGATGCTTTACATCTGTGCACAATACAAGCAGCAAGCTCTCCATCGAGACTAACCACGACGGTTGGGGGGAAAGTCAGAGCCTGTATCATCTCTTACATACCACCCTATTTCCCCAACTATACCGAAATGGGAAGAAACTCATCAGAGTGCCTCATCATAATCCAATGCCAGTGTCTTCAAAGAGCTGTTTAGACACTGTGGGATTGAGCTGTGATGGGAGGACAGCCATGTACCCAGCGCCTCGATATTTGGTGGTGGGAAGGGGGTGAGCTGACGGGTGGTGCCAGGACAAGTCCGTGGTCTGGTAATCATTTGCAAGCTTACTGCCAGACATTGCTGGTCCGACTCCACACCGCAAGCTAAGACATTCCACGCATGACCAGAAGCTTTTATGAAAGCAGCCAATGAGAAAGCGAGTTCCAATGACTTCTGGCCAGAGTACTAACAGCAGGAAACCATTCTTGTCTCTACATTGCTCAACCCTCAGAGAGAATCATCGATCTACGGTCGTTAACAGATGGACTTCCGGTTGGATGACAAGCAACACGTATTGCAACAGATGAGGAAGGCGATGTCAAGGTTTACTTTACGGATTTTTCTCATTAGTACTGATACACCCTCTCTAACACTCGAAAACACTTTAAAATAAAACTCTATTCCTTTACAAATATACACTGTTACAATCAACAATCAGATTGTCTTTCAAACAGTTCAGCCTGAAAGTCGCTAATTGCAGTTTTAAGCAGCATGTAAATGGCCGTGGCCATGCTCAGATGACAAGGGAGGGCCGAGCCTGTATCAGATCCTTCACAGGTTCGAGGATTCGTCTGCGGGGATGGCCTTCATTTATCACAGAAAATTGCATTTTTATCTGGAAGGATAGTAAACGGTTTCAACACTGATTTATTACTTTTGCTTCAAAGCAAACAGAATCAAGGACGGTACATACATGCACGCCCTCACGTCCACACGCCCACACACACACATCCACACACACACACGCACGCCCACACACGCGCCCACACGCACACACACAGGCTGACCCACAATCACAACTAAGTCCCACTGACATCCGAGATAAATTGCTTTCAAAGAAAGAAAAGACAGATGTCTGAAGGTTCAAAAAGGAATCGTTATGTCTACTGCCTCGCGCTCTGTGCCAGCGAACTGAGGTCCGCCGCCGGGTCCCTGACTGCAATGAAGCAGAACTGTGAGAAGCAAAGATCAGGAGTTGCGGACCTTTGTGATTGACAACAGCCTTTCCAGAAGTATCTCAATTTTTCCCCGTCCCTGGCTCTCTCCTTTACTCTCAGACAAATGCCCACGTGTGTTCCAACAATTCATTTGCAGTAATCCGAACTATCTTTTCGTAAGATTTATATTTTCGACTCGAAAACTGAATTTTGTTTTGGGTCTTCAGGTTTCCTGTGTGTTTGACATGTTTATTGTCTTCGTGAATGTGTACATGTCTTTAATTCTTCTCTCACCTTTTGTTTGTTTATTTTTCTCACTTTATGTTCCGTCTGTGTGTATATATATATATCAGAAAGGGACTGCCTACAGGTACGCATCCCGCATCCTCTTCTTATCCGAGACTTGCATACCTAAGCAATACTTAACCCTGCGACTCCCACGCCCCCTAGCGAGCATGATGCCGGAAACAGTGACTAACTCCAGCTCCAGCAGTCTATACATCTTCTCCAGTAGGTCGGCAAGATTTTCAAGCACGTCCTTCATTTTCTGTGACCATCCAGAAAATTCTCCTTAATTACTTTGGCACACATGACACCTGAGGCAGGCCAGGTAGCAGGTAGAGAAGCAGAGAGAAGGTGGAGTGAGTAGAGTAGAAGGAAGAGTGAGTAGAGTTCACAACTTCCTGCTTGTGAATGTCAGACGATCAACAAAAACCAATTCCGATCCTGCCTCAAGTCTGTAAGGTTCTCAGACGACTTTCCTGCAAACCTCAGAAAAGTTGAGACGGTCTTCCAATTTCTTGTTCCTGGCTGCGAGGCAGGATGTTGTTATGTATCACACAGCTGTAATGATGTGCAGGATGTTGTTATGTATCACACAGCTGTAATGATGTGCAGGATGTTGTTATGTGTCACACAGCTGTAATGATGTGCAGGATGTTGTTATGTGTCACACAGCTGTAATGATGTGCAGGGTGTGTATATATATCACTAACAGAGTTCTCTGACAGTCCGTGGCTGCAAGGCCTCGTCTCGATGCCAGACTCTGGTTGATGTCGGGTTCAGCAGCCACCCGAGCTCTGCGTGAGGGCGACACCGCCACAGAATAAAACTCAACTTACAAGTCTTGACATTTGTTAACCTCCTCTTCTTCTGTGAGTCTCTCAGGGTTAAAATTGGTGTTAATGGAAGGAGGGGGTCATGACAGCTTGACAGAAACACCATTACTACCCACCTAGTGCTCACTTCCTCTGTTCTACTCCTTTCTCTTTCTCTTTCTTTCTCGTGCTTTTTCCTTTGAGTCTTGTTTTGCATCTTTTCCACTTTCTCCTACTAACGTTCGTTCTGTCCTGCTTTCTCTTTCAGCTTTCTCTTCCTCTAAGTCTCTCTCACTTTTTTGTGTCTCTGTATCTCTCTCCTGCTCTCTATAGTGTTGTGTCTCTCTTCTGCTCTCGATCTCTCAACTGTTCTTTATCTTGTAGTCTATCTCCCTTCTGCTCTCTCCATCTTCTTTCTTTCTTGTTTACTCCGTCTCTTGTCCTCGCTCTCCTTATCTCTCTATCTCGTGGTTTCTTGCTGCCTGTACTGTGCTGTTCCACCTCTCACTCTCTCAATCTCCCATTCTCCTTTTCTGTCTCTTTTTTTTTATGTCTCACTCCTTCGCCTCTTCCTGGTCCACAGGGTGCGGATTACCCGCCACGAGTGTGTGAAGGTGGAAGTGGCGGAGTTTGAGTCGGGAGGACAGCATCAATTACACGGCCAGCAAAAAGAAAAGGCGGCGGTCTCCTCCATTATGAAGTTGCGGGAGTCGAGCCCGGGGGCTTCCTATCTGCTCGCACCACTTGGCCTCAACTGGCTTAGCGAGATACATCCTCCCCCTTTCTCTCTCTCTCCGGCATCCCTTCTTCCTCCTTTTGGTGAGAGTGTGTGGGAGGGGGGGGAGAGGTCACAGGTCACACAAAATGTTTTCAAGTATGTTTTCTGTACTCCTAACGGTCTTGTCTACGGAAACTTAAAAAGAAAACCAACTGAATTTTGAGCGTGTGACCAGCGTCCATGTTAGAAAGTGCTTTTATCAGTTAATAGAATATTTCAAGTTCAGAAAATGGCGAACTGGAGACTGTGTTCCAGGCAGCAGCATCGATCAAGAACAGGCCGGGGTAGCACCAGACCCAAATACTTGATGCAATAACAGGGTGTACATCCAACACCCGGGGTATGTGCACGTGTTCGGCAGGTGCAAACCGCACAAAGTCCATGTAGTCTGTGTGACCGGCTCATTGCTATTCACAAAACTGTATCTGGTAATAATATCCACTGGTGAGAGTTTGCTTGTTGTCATGGGGTTGACTTCTCACATCATAAAACAAAATTATAGACAAACACGCCAACAAAACATCGCGAGGAGAGTACACGCATGCAACCAAATCGAACTCCATTAATGACCAGGGAACATAATTGTACCTCCCTTCTCCCCATCCCCCCAACTCAACTGCAAGCCTGGTTCTAAGATGTAATCAAGTATTAACCAGCCTCTGGACCATTGCTACTGGCCTCACCTTACAATCCGTAATACAAGGTAGTAATCAATAAAGAAGTATTGTGTTTTCACATTCAAAGAGCCAGCATCATAACAAATATCATGACTATGTGTGATTATGGGGTTGAAGTTGTCCAGCAAGCTTGATGACACCCTGGACAAGGGTGTGACGGGTGTCTGTACCCCCCTGGCACCCCATGTACACAGTCACTGTGGGCAGGTGAAGTGTTTGTGCGATGTTGTCCACTGGTTACACAGTATTCAGGGTTTGTCCTTCATCTGCTCAAAGCTTTGACTACCTGGCGGTCGGACAGGAACCCAGTTCCACGCAGCCAGTCCACACGCTTGTCATTGTTTTGAAAAAAAAATATCCTCGGTGGAAAATGTGAAAGCCACAACATCGACGATAATTCACAGAGAACCGTAATACACAGGTAATGTCTTTTTGATATCAGCGAGTGTGTGGCTTACACTTGTTTGTCACTCGGGCCGGTCTGCCATTGGCAGTATGGAGATGGAGAAGACAAGAAAAGACTTGCACAGCTCGTGGCCTTCATCTTTCCCATCAAGATTACAAGCTATACAGACCAATCATTTTTAGAATTTGCTTTGCCTAATTCAAAACGAAAGTGAGATGGAGTTAGTTCATCGGCACAGAAATTGTCTCAAGGGAGAGCCGTGGATGAACGGATAGAGAATAATTGATGGATGCATTAAGAGGATGGGAAGAGAGATATAAACAAACATTGTTAACAGAAAGAGGGATTTGGTGTTTTACATCGAGCCACAACTAAGACTATATCACGACAAGGCAGATGTCACATACAAGGAACAGCGTGCCCTAGGCGAGAGCTGAACCCAGGCCACCCAACCCTCACAGTATTGGTGACAGACGCTAAACATTGCTCCACCGGACCGCCCACCAAAGAGATGGAGATCTTCCTGGGGTGGGAAAGGAAGGAAGATGAAAAAATTCCTAGAATAATAAACACATTTGTGATATCGTGAAACAACATCCAATACAATGCCCACGAAGAAGGAAAGCCAAGAGATAAACCTTCGCGACAGACGACACTCGGAATATTCAAAGCAGGCGCATCACATGATGGCAAGACTGGACCATCGCGGAATAAACAATGTCCTCTTGACTAACTGCGTCAGTTGCAACTGACTGCATCCAGCAGGACAGTAAATTACCATCGGCGTCAGTCCAAAAAACCCCGACAAAATGAGAATGAGAGAAAAAAGAATCCAACAAACCGTGTGCCGATGATTCATTTCTTTTCTGAGCAGACATACAGTCGTTACTGGAATGAAAAGTAGGTTTTTTTCCATCATGCACGAGTATGATTGTGGTTGTGTTTGTGTGTGTGTGCACGCCAATGAGCAAGCCATGGAAGGGTCTTCATTGTCCTCCCTCGTATTACTCTCGGAGTACAGTTGTCCACCACGCGGTCACCTCCCAAAGCAAATGGTGACTAGAAGTGAGGACGATCAGATCAGGTGGTAAGGACCTTCTTGCTGCAGGCCACACCACCATTGTAATGACATAATTATCAGGAAAGCGAGGCCAAGCCAGCTAGCAAGTGCGGCCATGTAATGATAGGTGGCGCTGTTGTTGATTCAAGTCCTCGCCAGCAGCGACGCCTCTATCCCTTGTCCTGACAATCATTAACTTTTTACAATAACATTTTACTATTATCTTTCTTTTTTCTCCATTTGAGCCCCATTAAAGGCAAATAACATCAAGCAGCTATTAGAAGGTGATTTACTTGGCTTCCCACCGTGGCGCAGGAATCTTTTGATGAGGACCCAGACACCACTCGCTCCGTGATGTGCTTCTAAGAGTCTCAGCCTCGTTCTGAACTTTACTAAGGAAACAAACTACTTCTGGGTGAGCTCCAAGGTCAGCACTAGAGTCGGAAACATGTCAATGTGGAGCAAAAATAAATGAATGTAGACATAGTAACGTGGAGTTGACCCTGGCACACGGATCGTGCACAAATGTGTGACCTCTGACCCCGCGACACGGTGATTGCTTGCTTCACTGCTTGGAAACTCGTCGGAAACGTGGGAAAATCTCATCTGAGGGACTCCGTGCTCAGCATGCAGACAAAACCGCTTTCTAGATGTCAAACATTTGCTCGGTGAAATGACGACAAACGAAAGGTCTGAGATGAGAAAATTTATCTTGGCGTGAGACCACAGAAACACTCGGTACAATCCATAAACACCAGCCGCCAACTGTACCAGCGCCATCAGCAGCTTCTTCCTGAGCCTCAGAAAGAGATGAACAGACCTGAACATTGTTAGTGAGCACCAGTGAACGAACAGTGTGTCAATAGGTCAGACTACACTGGACATCACGGGTTCTTCCCTGGCAGAGCTGCGAGCAGCAGGAACTGGTTTTGTAAGAAAGACAACAGAACTGAAGTCTTGATGCTCACTTCCAAGAGTACTAGTGTTCATCTTCAATGAAACAGAAGGAGGACGGTTGAGAAAAAAGACAAGAAGAAGAGGAAAGAAAATGAAACAGTCGCCCACATAAAAATGTTGGTAATGTCCCCAGGAATAAGATTCTGAAAACATGGCGTTAAGTATAAATAGTCCTCAGGAAACAAGAAACATAGATTTTGAAACTTTAAATCCACAGCCTCCAAGTGAGTCTGTAATGAAAGTGGTCCAGAAAGCAAACATTACTGTTTGGACATTCATCAGTTCACTCCGGCCCTAACTTCCGGTATTGGTGATTGAGTGATGCCAATGATTATAATACTTGCAAGAAAACTCTTGCTTCATGTAGGAAGTCATGAGGACCTCGTCAGTCCTCGACATTTAAAGCCCGTACATGCCGCCTGGACATGCTATGGCTCTGTGGCAACATTCCAGTCGCCAGCCAGCACTGGCCAGCAGGCGGTGCCAGAGAGATTACAGCTTGTGGTGTTTAATATTTATAAACGCACTGAAAGCAAACTGTTACAGCTTTACTTGCATGTCACGTGATGTAGTGTTGGTGATTGGTGTATATACGACATTTGCGCCGACATCAACGACCAGATGAGGTAGACGGTGGTTGCTGAAGTTGGCATGACATCAGGGATGTGGTTACCATGTCTACAGTTATCCAGCAGTGTGTGTGTGTGAATGAGAGAGGGAAAAGCAGATTTTTGCCTCTTCATGCGTGTATGCGCATGCGTATTACTGTCTCTATGTGTCTGTATATGTTTGTCTGTGTGTCTGTGTGTGTGCATGTCTGCACTCCCTCTAAGGCGCCGTGAGAAGTGTAAGGACTACCGTAGCCCATCTAATCAGCTGTCTCTCACACCTCACACCCGGCATCTGCCTGCTAGCCAAGACCACCGCTTCCGGTGTTCCGACCCCGGATGATCGAGTTATCGCCCTGTGGTCGGCGTTTTTGCCACAGGCTCGTAGCGGCATTAAAAGACACGCACTGGGGCCATACACGGTGTCTACCGCCTCTCTATCAACTCATTTCTGAGGCTTTTGTATACTTGTAGTTTTCCTGCAGCTCCCACTGGCGTGTGCGTGGCTCTGATTTCTGTGGTAGCCGCCATGACAGGGTGAGCTGATGAACCAAAGTAAGGGACTGAGGTAGGGTCTCGTATCGACACTTACAGGCCAGTCAAGTTGATAATCTTTGAATATATCCCAGCAATGTTTTGGCCAGTCACGGTCACTGTAGGCTCTGTAACATCCTATTGGCTCTGTAGACAACAGCTGGTGAGCGCCGATCACTGGGATACAAGGACTTAAAGACCAATCTGAGTGGTTTAGGTGTTTTGCTTATATAAACCTAACCTGTAAATTTCAGCTTTCCAAATTCATCCGTTAATTAATTATCCGCTAGCAAAGTACGTGATTCATACCTGGGATCCTGACGGTTGGCAATGTTGTGAATGGTTGTACCAACGTGACGTAGTACACACGCTAGCGTCACGTAGTACACTGTTAGCGACCCTCGTTGATTACAGGTGGGAATCGTAGCGGATAATTAATTAACGGATGAGTTTTGGAGGCTGAAATTTACAGTTTATTTTTATATTTCCTATGTCTACTGATATATGAAAAAACCGGAAACCGTTCAGGTTGGTCTTGACATCAAGACTACCAACATGTCCGCACGATTCAAACTCATGGACTGGTTGCTGGCTTAACTAAAGTTCCACTAGTTCTGTTTGATAAGAACGACCAACCTTCACTTATTAGCCCTTGGCAATACTCTTAGTTTCTGTTTTATAAATATTTGCAAAGAAAACTTTGCCCTCTTCCGGTGAGAGTGATGCAACCTGAAGACGTGGAAGCAGCTCGTGCTGTTCGTCCATCACCTATTCTGCCATTCACAATCAACTTTGCTGACGGAAGCTCTTTCATTCCTTTCTGCCCATTTCGTACTTTATTTCTTTCTGGATTTTCGTTTCCATAATTCATTACATAACTATTTTTTTCTTATTATTTCTCCGTTGCTTGGTTATTTTTTTTTCATTTTGTCTACTGTTCAGAGCTTTCTTGTCTTGAGTACGAAATCCCTTCAGGCAGAGAAAGTTATTTGTATTTAATGCATCGGCACCCACCCTTCTCTCCCTCTCTCTTATCCCACATCCGTGATAAACCCTCAATTGTCATTATTATTCACATTTACAATCACCTTTTTCTCTCTCCTCGCATTCACACTTCTCTCTTCTCTTCCTCTCTCTTGCACCCGCGTTTAAGTGGGTAGGGGACGAAATAGAAATAATTCAGGGACCGTGATAGATTTTAGGTATCAAAGCTCCATGGAGATATATATATATATCATAACTCTTTTGATGAAGGTAATAGAAACAGAAGCAGCTGCGAGTTGTGGATGGCTTCTTAACACTTTAATACTTTGTCTCCGCTCATTGCCTCTCTGTTTTTGTGGACATTTTTATCTTATTGTCCGAAGAGACTTGTGGAGATGAGGAAAGCTGCCGTGGCTTGTCACTGAATAAATTATGGACTTCTATGGCTCCCGGAATCCTCCCAGCCTTATCAAGCTGTGACGAAAAATGCGATAACAGCCCAAAAAGGAGCATTTATGTCCACCGCGCTTCATTAGGTTTATTTACTGACTTATTCTTTCAATACAAATAAACATCTAACGTCTAATCTACTCAGTATTTCATCTGTCCTGGCACTGTCCATAAAACCACAAATATTCCGGGCAGCAGTTTAAGGCCCCAAATAAATCTTTCTCTTTTTCATTTTACGCAGGAATATGAGAGAAGATTGTCGCCAGGCAGTGGCAATGAAACTGGCAAACGGCGCCATCTTTGCCTGTCTGCGGACTTTCTCAGTGAAAACCCAATTGCAGGCTGGCGATGTTTGAAGTGTATGATCTATCGTTGGCAAGTCATTTCAAGACATGACCTGTCTACTTCCGGGATTTTTCTATCGTGATTACTTTGGTTTGAAATATCCGTTTGAGGGTGTCTTTGTCTAAACCAGAATATTGCGGATGAAAGATTGACCGGAAATGACCCCCGCAACTTTGTCGTCTACGAACCTCTGCTTTTATCTCTCCATAATTTTTAGTTGGAGCAGAATTTGGTCTTTCTCTTCCTTTTTTTTTTAACATCCTTTCTTGTTGATGTTGCTAAGAGCTTTCAATTTTTGTGCTATTAGTAGATATGTGATATTTAAAGTGAAATGCAAGACCTCGACTACAAAGCTCCTTGTCTCTCTTGTATTTCCTTTTCTCACGCGTATATTTATAAATAACCAAAAATAAAAACAAAGGTACATTTGTAATGCTTTTAGAAACTCAATACTCTATAGAAATGTTGGCCGCCCGGCATGCTCACGTGAAGATTGCCTTTTATTCAAATTGTGAAATGGACTGCGGAATGATATTAGGGATGCACGCAAGTCACAGCAAGAAACATTTGCTGGGCGTGCATTTGCTTCATAAGAAACAAACAGGTAATCAATATCAATAAAGTAGTGTGGAGTATTGTATAATACACTGCGGCCATTTCCAAAGCTTTTCTTTCTGTTCCCTTTCAAAATTGTGGACTGAAAATGGCCCCCGGAGACCTGTGCATATTTGTCACGAAGATTTTTCACGTCGATCGTGGTTAAAAAAGAGAATTTTCTTTCATTGTCAGGACAGTGAGAATCAAACTAGACACGGATTTTCTTGGCAGGGGATCGCATCCAGTTTATTGGATTGGACACACTATCGTATTGGACACACCTGAAGAGCATGGACAGCAATTGGCAGCAAATTACCGGTAAATTCAAGACATCGACTGCAGCTACATCTTAAACTCTTTTCTTGTTTTTATCTACTTTCAGCTCGTATATTTTTACAGTGCAAACGAAGGGTTATTTCTTGCCTCTGCATCCAAAATGGAAGAGTTCCTTGATAAGTTTATGTGACTTTTATATCTGGAATGGTTTTATGTCTCTCTTGAGTTTATGCGTCCCTGTGAATGCTCTTCTTGGAGTGATAAATGACGTGTGTGTGTGTTTGTGTGTGTTTCTGAAAGTGTGTGTGTTTGTGTTTGTGAGTGTGACAACAGAGAAATAGAGGGTTAGACATGAGACATCAGAAGTAAGACTGCAGTCTTTGCTCTCGTAGTCGGAGACAATACACAAGAGCAGGTTACTCACGGAGTATAAGCAAGAGCAGGTTACTCACGAGTATAAGCAAGAGCAGGTTACTCACGAGTATAAGCAAGAGCAGGTTACTCACCGAGCAGAAGTGTGAGGACGTCGGAGACTGCGAGACTGAACAGGTAGTAGTTGGTGGCCGTGTGCATGCTTCGGTTGCGCGCGATGACGATGCACGTGCACACGTTGCCCAGCACACCCGACAGGAAGATGATGGTGTACAGTGACGTCAGCAGCACGACGGCCGGAAGTGAGATGTGCTTATCCCCCAGGTACTCCCTCAACAGCCCCTCCCGCGACTGCCAGGTAAAGGTCACATTGTAAATGTCGTGCACCGTTACGTTCAGCAGGAAGTCGTAGTCGACCCCTCGCGTGGAGTTGTCTGCCCCTGTCACCAAGTTGTCCGCCTTGAGGTCGCAGGTGACGTGTGCGTGGAGCCGCGCGTCTTGCAGGTCCGAGATGTGGGCTTGGGTAACGTTTGTGATAGTGTTCGTATCCCACATCAACCTGTAGCCGCAGCAGAACTCATCGTTCACCTTCAAGAAGCGATCCACGTTGTCGGGCAACATCGCCGACAGGATGCACGAGCCTCACGAGCCTCACGAGCACACACACACAACACTCGTATGACCACAGTACTCCAGTCTTGTCCTCACGGTCTTCGCGTCCTCGTGGTAAATGTGGCTCCGGACACGTGGAGATGAAGGTGTATTCCCAGCTTTGATAAAAAATTTGCAAAATTCACATTCATGTCAGCATAAGATGGTGAACATCAAAGCTCGGGTAACCAATACCCAGTGTGGACTGTGACCAGTGACAGTCATAAACCAGAAGCTGCACCGACGAGCGAGCCGCCTTGTAAACTACATTAATAATACAGACACAGATTAATTTATTCTACGTTTAACTTCAGTTCTCATTGCATAAAAACCACACATTATTCATCATGCAGTCGTGCATCCATGTGTAGGAACGTGTGTACGTGGGCATGACCTGATGTTTGTATCTTGCAGCCATGCACCAGCGGTTATTATACATCGGAGATGCTATCTGTGAATATCTAGTCCTTCAACGCACTGGCTATAAAATATATTTAAAAATACAATAAACGGATAGCCTTATTAGCAAGCTGTCACTGATGGTATCTGTCGTCTAAAGACCAATGTCTTAGTAGGCAAGAGGCAAGAGAAGATTCGAGTAGTGACGATAGCAGAGACCACCTGCCCAAAGCACTGATGTCTGTAAAGACTAGAAATCAACAAAGAACCGAGTATAACTGAGAAGAACTAAAAAGATTTCCTTTAAACACTGAAGTTTAATTTAGATTATTGGAGGATTCTCAGATCGACCAACAGAATAGATATCAGTTTAGCACTATTCGCGTTTAGCTGTCAGCGTTTAATTGCCTGGAGGAGCGGGACAAGTTTTATGCTTCCGACAGTCAGGACGACTGAGTGAATGACGGAGACGATTCAAAATTTTGTTTTAAAATTGACGTCTGATCCTGTATCAGTTTCATTTAATATCATCAATTTTTTGTGGAGGAAAATTTATCATTACACTAGTCATTAAAATAAAAATTAAACACCATAAGCTTATGCATCTGTCAGAAATATGTACAATATATTTAATCTCATTGTGAACATTTCATCAGGAAGTTGAAAGGGATATGCTATATTTTGTAATTAGCAGTCCTCGTTTCAAATAATTATCATGATAAATTAGTTTATAACCGACAATCTTTGAAAATTATGAGACAGCTTCATCGCCATTTTACATTAATATCTTCAGCACATAATTTGTCAGTGGGTAAGACCTATCTCACCTTTATCAATGATTTTTTTTCTCCAGAAATGTAAATTTTTGGTATAGATGGTCATCATAAGGTAGACCATAGTGTATAGATCATCGTTATGTTTGTGGGGACAAGTGTAAGTTTAACGATGAAAACTCCTTCTAAACCGGAAAAAAGTGCATCATAAGCAGCAAAACTCACAACAAGAATACATACAACAAAATTTAGAAAACAAACCTTCAACGATGCTCGCAATCAGCTTTTGAAAATTATTTTCGGACAAATCTTGCATGGACGGCTGTCGTCGATATAGTCTCTCAAAAACAGATAAACTTCACGGCGATGTATTTAATTGACACCAACTTAAAACAAACACTTTGTGTCTTGTCAATATTGACACGTCAGTTCCCAGGACAAACAATCAGCAAGGACCGACAACAACATGTTGTGGTAGGTTTACTTGGAGAGTAACACATAAGCTTCCAGATGGACCATCATCCCGCGCGGTGTAAGCCAGTAGGTGGAGCATGGAGAGGCTGACAGAGCAAGCAGGGTTCCTTCTCTCTGTCTGTGTCTGCAGCTGCTGGAGCCCCGAGCGCACGGCACTTGGCACTTAGCCTCGCCTGCCACCCGGCGCCCACTAGATGCACCGCCACCTCCGGCCCACCGACGCCAAGCGGGGATGCCAGTTGGTCGCGCCCGTAGCTGGTGGGCAGATGGTGGCCGCGACGTCGACGACAGACGATGTAGGTATGTGACGGTGTGGGTCGCAGACACCGGCGGCCGCGCGGACGCTTGCACGTGCATGCAGGCTCGGGCGTGACGTGGCCAGGGGCTGGGGTCTGGGGTCTGGGGTCTGGGCTTGCGCCACACGCGCCCCCTAGCCTGCGGGCAGGCACCTTTACGGACTGTCGGGAGTGTCCCTCTGTCGTCACGTAGTCCTGCTTTTTGTTTTTACTTGCTTCATTCATTGAATGTGAATGTGAATGTGCTTGAAGCACGCTTTCCGCCATCTAGCTTCTGGCGAGACCACGTGACACGAAAAATTGTTAGATGAACACACACACTTACACCAAGCCGCTTCCCCCAAACACACACACACACACTCACACATCCATATATTGTTTTTCGAGATTATATCCATATTTTCTTTTGTTTATTTTTCGGTCTTACTTTCATTATTTGTTCTGTTAATGAGTGTATTATTAAGACACGCACTTGTTTTGCCCCCTGTCAGCTTTTAATTTTCCGACTAGATACCTGCTGATAGCCAGAGTGCGCACACGGAAATGAAGAGAGAAAAAAAAAATAAATCATAGTCAGCAGCCATGTTTGTGTGTAACATGCCCACCTGCAGATTCCACGTGAACTCGTTGTAAGGTTTCAAACATCGTAACACAGGTCTGCACATTTTTGTCTTTCACATCCCAGTGTTGTTGTCACGTCACATTAAAGCCTAATACAGGGGTTATATTACATGGTAGTACGTCACGTTCTTTGAGATTGTAGCACGTCACGTACACCGCAGGGCAGACGCCGTATCCAGCACGTCACGTTACAAAACCTCATTTTGTAGTGTGTCACGTCACATCCCATGCTAACATGTCATGTCACGGCGCCTTACATTACACAGTACGTCACATTAACATGTCACGTCACACCCCATGGTAACACGCTATGTCACGGTGCCTTACACTACACAGTACGTCACATTAACATGTCACGTCACATCCCGTGGTAACACGCCATGTCACGGCGCCTTACATTACACCGTACGTCACATTAACATGTCACGTCACACCCCATGGTAACACGTCATGTCAGGGCGCCTTACATTACACAGAAAGTCACATTAACATGTCACGTCACACCCCATGGTAACACGTCATGTCAGGGCGCCTTACATTACACAGTACGTCACATTAACATGTCACGTCACAGCCCATGGTAACACGTCATGTCATGGCGCCTTGCATTACACCGTATTTCAGTACGACACATTAACATGTCGCGCCCGTCCAAAAAACATGCGCACAATGACGTGCGCGCAGTTTGAAAGATGGCGCTGATTACGTCGACAAGAGGTCTATTACTGGCGAAAGGACAAATAAAAACATCGCCATGTCTTTTCCGTCTGGGCGTGCAGCCTCATGCACGAGCGCTCACATCATGCACGCAGCACAGACCTTCTCATCGCCTTTTTCTCTTTTCTTTTTTTTTTTTCCTTTTTTTTTTTATTACCTGTTGGTGTATTTTGTTTTGCGTTTCCGTCTTTGATAGAAAGCAGTGTTTTCTTCTGGTTCCACCCTCTCTTTTTTTGCAGTGACACGCGTGCTGTATATTACGAGCAGGTGCCTATTATATTTTTGTGTTAGTGATGGATCGCAGCCGATTTGAAGGTTGATAACCAGCGCCTGACAACGGGCGTTTATGAAGAGAGGAAATGCAGGTTTATCACGCGTAAACATGTTTATCACACGTGGGTGCAGTGGAGGCGGTGGGGAGCTGTCGAGGCTGCAGGGGAGGGCGAACGTCAGACATCAACGCACGTGCGCGCGTGTTTGGGAGGCAGGGACTGGGAGGCTTTGCCGGAAATGTTTTGCATCCTACTCTGCCAGTGTCTGTGGCCTGAGGAGCCTCTGTCATGCTTTACACCTTTAAATGCAGGGAAATTGGAGAAAAAAAAGACACCGCAAGGAAAGCTGAAAACACAGACGGAACACGACGTATGGACTGAGATATGGTGTTCGCAACATCCGCCCACACGCCTCTTTGCATACTGAGAGAGACAGAAAAATTACAGACATCTTTTATTGGCTCCGGCAAGGATGCGAGAGGCTACTCACACATGGCTACATACAAAAATCTATTAATTTTCATTGACAATTTACCTGTATTCTGACACACTCATATATACACACACATATATAGCAAAAACATACCAGAAAAGATTATTAGGTTGCACATCCATTTCCCCTTTCACCTCCTTCCTACCACCATAGACCCTACACCCACCCTGACCCATCAGTCTATCTCTGATTTGCTTATTCACACTCACCTCATCATCTTCATACACCAACACCTGTCAGCCCATATTTTCTCTTGGTCAGTGATCACACCGCTTAACAATTCATTGTTAAACGATCTTTTCCCAACATCAAGAATATAAAAAGTCCAAATTGTCTAATTACCGATTCACTGATGCTGCTATATTGTTTCAAAGTCCTTCATTCAATATTTTACAGTATTTATCTCCAAGATTTGGTTCAACAGGACATATACATCCCACACCTACTTCATCCTCTGTCATGCCATGGCAGAAGGAAAATGGCGAGCTGCTGGAAAAGGTGCGAAACGGTTCCTATGACCGTTTATCTCTGATACTCTTACTCTAAAGTATGTACGCCTTTCTTGTTATTATTGTTTAAAATAGCAACATGTTTTACTTGTTCTGTACGACTTTTGAAACTCCCATACATCTCAGACTGTGAGCTATTCCAGCTACACCGGCACGCCATTCCTGACAATAAATATCCCGTAGTCTGTCTCTATTTCTCTCTTTAAGAACATTAGGTGAAACATCGATACAAAGCCAAAAGTAGAGACAACATTTCTTGGAATGTCGAGTATCTGGAAGTTGCAGTAGGCGCAACCAGTATTTAATAGACAATAGCAGAAATGGTATATAGGAGAAAACTGCCTGTCTCTCAATACTGTTTGATGTTTTCACTGAGACATCCACGAAGCTTTTACATGTGAAAAGATGAACTTTTACTGCTGCTCATACTTTGTTTAGTCCCCATACTGCCGAGACGTACAGGGAGAGAGAAAGAGACCTGAATGCTTTTTAGTTCAACTTTATTTTTGACACGCAAAATGACAGCAGTAAAGAACTTTTTATGGAGAAAAAAAAAACAAAAAAACAAAAAAGAGCTTTTTATGTACATAGGTAATTTAAATGACTCAATTTTTAAGGATTACTTTGCTTAACTAAATATTTACTCTTTAGAGTATTTGCTCTTCGTGTGTTTTCTTTTATAAATTTTTATCTCTGAGCTGTACTTCCATCATCAAAAACACATACACAATCACACAATCTCACACCTCTATGAGACATGTATGCGCACTGGCATTCTTACATTTCTTGCATTCAGATGAGCTAGGATGAGAGTCAAGCTGTGGTGCAGCATGAAGAAACTGTGGACAAATGATTTTTTTATGTTTTCCATTTTGCTTGATGCTTCCTTATGTCGTTGTCTCGTTTAACGACGTGTGAATCATTTGACCCGTTAAGATGTATTTAGCTAGCAAATGGGAAGTTCCAATGAAACAGCTTCCAGCACATGAAAACTAATTTAAGAAATGACTAAGGGGAAAGAACTCTGTTACTCTAGCATACGAAGACACTGTATATTTACCTCCCCTGAAAGTCATAACAAAGACTTCCCCAGAATACCTGCCGTGCAAACAAACAGCTGTACGTGTAGTTCCAAGAGAAAACAAACTTAAAATAAACGATAGTTAGACTTTGATGTAATAGGTTTAAAGATATTCTAGATGCATTAGGTGATTTTCTGAGGCTTGTTTAAAAATAATTTTATCAACTTTGTCATTAAGAAATGACAGTGATACATGGACAACACAATTCATAAATAATTTTGTGACATATTTATTACATTTTAAAATAAAATGTTGACTTCTTAACAACAAGTATCTTATAAAATTGGCATTTATCATTTTTGAAAAACATATGTGTAGTTTGATGTTGCAGCTACTGCAATATAATTGGCTTATACATTTTTAAAAAGTAGGTTTGGTACTGTTATATGTAACAATCAGTGATGCAATAACTGTAATGGCAAGAAGTGTCATAGGAATAATGAAACAATGTAAAATGCTTAGTAAATCTCAGTGCAAATGTTATCTTGAAATATCTCGATATGTTGAACAACACCTGAGGAATGTTTTTGAATACATTATGTTTAACACCCTTTCAAAATTTCAAATACATGTATATTTCCCATAGTTTTTGGCCAATTAATATACAAAAGGCTAAGCTGGTAAATTCACATTTTGTGTTCATTAAAATTATTACCATATGTCATATTACCATAGGCACATATGTCAGAAAATGTCTCAGTTCTAATGAAAGTTTACTTATTGCTAAAGCTTTGCCATTAATCAACACCGGGATAAAAATGATAAACAGCCAAACACTGAATTCTTGTTCTTGCAATAGTATGTGTTTTGATATTTGTTGCTGTCGTAATGTGCTGTTAATTAAGGAAACAATAAAAGGGTATATGCCTATTGCAAAACAGTAAAAAAATAATAATGTCCTGCTGTGTAATAATTCGTAAAAAAGGCTTTTGCTTGAGTAGTTTTTTTTCCAAAATGATATATAGAGAGATAGAACCTCATTAAAGTCATGTTCAACAAAATAGTTTATTTAAGAATGATTATTATCCTATATTGAAGCAACTTTGATTGAAATCTAGATGTTTTATTCTAGAACAAGTATAACTAACAATACTTTTCACAAAATTAAAAATAAGGCAGCTCATTTTATGTGCGGGTTGCATTTTGATTACATAGCTCGCTGTTGTGTAAGAGATTTAAGTACATGAGTAGCCAAATGATTTAAAAAAAAATTAACTGACAGTTATTGTAAGCATTAAACAGAGCTAACCACTGCAAATCAAAATTCTTTTCGTTGTATTTCTAACTTCAAACCAATGAAAAATTACACCGAAAGTAAACAACATAAAATATAAACGATTTTTTTTCTTAAAACATTCTACATCTGATTCCAAACACGTGAGACGAAAACAAAATAAAACATTACTTACTAAGCAAACGTGTGAAGACAAAAATAAAACCAGTAGATGGGCGAGGTTAGCACAATAAACTATTTTCTGTATGTACAATTCTGCTGCAAATAATAATAATAACGAGGGCATTAATACTGTCGTTAATACTTTTAAGTCCTCTCTCAATGTAGTTTTTCAAACAATTAGTAAACGACAGAACAAGCCTCAAGTGTGCTGCTCAGTGAAATGAGATATTTGTCAAGTTTTCTGCACTCAAGCATCTTCAACAATCCTTTGTACATGTCCTTTGTAACATGTGTTAAAAAGTGGTTGTGCAATTCTTGTATTGCACAGTAAATCTTGATATCTCTAAGGTCTGGGTGTTCACTGTTCAGGAAGACATGGTGCCAGATATACAGCATAAAATAGTTTTCAATGTAAGTCGATTGTAGGAGTTGCATATAATACAAGTGCTTCTATATATATTTTGGCAGTTTAACTTTTTTGTGTGAATCGCTGTCATAGAGCAGTGTATATGACTACATTAATTTGAACTAAGAATTGATGAGACTGTGAATTTATCAACCCATAAAAGCATGTCATGGTCAGTGTTTGAGATCTCAGTCACAAATATTGCATTTCTTTTAATTAAACAAATTTACAAAGAAAAAGATCATCAAAGTGAATTATTGTGAACTTGGCGTCTCCGGCTATAAATAATAATCATCTTTTCTCTCAAAGGAGATTCTGCACAGCCACTCTTGAGAGCCAGTGATGATATGTCGGTGTATGACATTAATCACTCGACACGATTTTGGATGATGAGCCACTCTTCATAATCTGTGTAGATAGCGTGTAGTCGATGGCAAGAAACACATGTATGTCATGAAACACATTGTCCTTCAAGTGGATGATCACCTTGGTGTGTTATTTCATTCACACTGTGAGCACAGCTCAGTTCAAAGGCACCGACGTGTAGGTGTACAAAGGCAACACATACCAACTGCTTACTCCGAACATAACTGTTCAGTGCTGGACGCTGCAAGAGGCATGTCTTCAACGGACTTTTCTTCTGAAAACACAAACACAGACTACAGTAGATTTTGTTTCTTTTTAAAAAAATTAACTTTGCGTATTAACATATTCTGTCGTAGGTGAAACACTTTACTATAAAAGACATGCAGAAAGTCTAACTTCAAGTAAAACTACTCTAGACCTTCTGTTCTCAAGTACAGACAGTCATCTACGACTTTTAACTGACTATTTCACTTCCTATCTTCTTCACCCCCCCGCGGTAAGGGATCAACTACCGAAATTAGGGATGTACTTTTTCTTGGATCACCCTCGCTGGAATTTTCTGTGACCATAAGTCACGGTCTTCACACACATTTCTCATTTTATGTTTTATCAGTATTTCTGAGAAACGCAATTTGCTCACCACGGATGGGTGGGAGTAGTAGGTATATATACATAAAAGTACAATTTTTCTACGTCTTCTTCTTTTTAGTAGTAGAAAGAGGAGGAGGAGGAGGAGGAGTTGTTGTTGTTTGTCAGCTTATAGTTCAAAGTGTACTGCATGAAGTGCCCGACATCACCAACCGTTGTCAGGGACGTTGATGAGCTTGTCGTCCTCCGCCACGTCCTCGTCGTTCATGTCGGCCTCCACGGTGTCGGCGTCGGCGCCCTCCGACGCGCTGCCGTTCTCGTCGCTGGCCCTCTTGCCGGGCTTCTCGTCGTTTCTGGTCAGCGAGGCGGAACTGCTGAAGGGCGCCACGTGCACCGCCAGCTCCACATCCTCCCCAGACTCCCGCTTGCGCCTCATCGCCATCAGGTGGCGTGCGCACTGGTGGATGAAGATGTACTGGTTCTGCGAAGCAGAAAAAAAACTAAAAATAGAAACAAGGAAACGAAAAAAAAGAACGGTAAAAGCAAAACAAAAGAAATAAAATGTTTTCATTCTTTAATGCCATTTACAGTGGTGGACTGCTTTCTTTTTCATTTTTATTTCGAGTTTCAAGTTTAAGAATTTTATTCTTTATATCACACTTGATATGTAAATGCTGTTGACGAATGAATCTATGTTCTCTCTATATTCCTCCTCCTTCCTTTTTTCTTGTGTTGGTTTTTTAAAAATTCTTCTCTATCAGCTTTTTTTGTAATCTGAGAATGAATTAAGCTAGTGATAATTTAATTGTATAGGAATGAATATTCTCGAAACATTCTTCATTACCAATGCATTATTCCTTTCATTGAAATAAAGCAGCTTTGCAAGCTGTGACAAGTACTATAAACAGAGACGTCTGTAGACATGTAGTGGGAAGTGTAGGAAGAAAAGTCCAAAGTTGCTTGTTTGTGACCGAAGTGTACAAGAACCAGAAGGTACATAACACTTACATCTGTCTGCACCATGCGGCAACGATTTTCACGCATGCGCAGAACAAACTTCAAAATGTCCAGCCTTTCGTCCAGGGCTCTCTCCTGAATGAACTGCATGACGTAGTCCAGACAAATGTACGTCCCCGTGCGACCCACGCCGGCACTGGTGAGAGAGTGGACACAAGTCAGACTGACCACAATACATATAGAAATATACAGACAGATCTCACTAACTGTGTTTGTTTTGTTTTTGTTTTTTGTGTTATTTTTTTTGTGGGGGGGGGGTGGAATAGCATTTCAATGTGCGATGTTATAAAGAAATCAAACTCTGTTTTACAGAAATATTTACTCTAATGACCCTAGAAAACTTACAATGATTAGGAGGCTGCTGAAAGTTATACCTGCAGTGGACGACGATCGGTCCAGGAGAGTTCTCCGGAAGCATGTGTCTGACGACATACAGGAAGTGGATCATGGAGTCCAGCGACACGTCAGCTGTCATGTCCGGCCACTTGAGGTAGTGCAGGTGAAGTAGCTCTCGCTCCTCGTCAGGGACCTGGCAGGGGGACAAGGTTTCATCATTTACATCGCCCCTCTTCCTGCATTTTACACTGAGGATGCACAAGTGTATCACATGCCGAGAACACGGCGCTGACATGTCTTTAGGTCGGATAAAGGTAATTAACCTTTGTGAGGGGCAAGCACAATAAACATCTGCTTATACAGGGTAAGAAAGATAAACTTAATTAGCTGTAAACATAGTTATCTTCCATTTTAGCATAAAAAATTGATATACCATTGTTTACGCATACATTTAAAAATAAAAAGGTAATGAAATTTGTTCTGCTTACTAGAAATTTATAACAGTTTCCCAAAACATGTGAACACAACACTTATTATATATTAATGCATGCTCTTTACAAAGCATACATAATTTAAGAACTTTATCCTGAAAGTTGTATTTTTTGTATATACGTGTTCGTCACAGTATTTATCTATCATTTATTGATACGACTCACATACATACCATACATTTTCGTAAATTTCAAACTTAAATACTTGGGGAAGAGATTAACAGAAAATAAACTAACCGACGAATTAATTTATCTTCACGATTAGAATAACTAAAGATGCAAGATACATGTCTACATGTTACCTGGTCATGTCTGAGGGAGAAGGTGGTGATGGTGTAGTCATCTGTCGTCGACACGGACAAGGTGCGCACGATCACCTGTCCATACTCTTTGACATCTCCTGGTGTAGACGACCAGTACAGGTCACACATGACCTGAGCAACAAAGTAACATATAAGGTTATACAGGTGTCTATTTGACAGTCATTTCATTTGCACCTTCGCTTAATCATTTTTTTTCATCCCTAAATATTTTTTTACCTCTGTGAGTCTGGTCTTATCCGAATCTTTTAGGAAAATCAAGATGCACGCTCATAAAATACAAAATGCGTCTTTGAATAGCTAAATGATGGGCGTTTTCCATATTTTATGCTAAATAAGTTTAATTATACTAATAATTTTTTGTGAAAAAACATGTAATCGTTTCTAATCCTTGGTGGTAGAGGTTTGAGTGTCAAACATTGTGTAAGATACCGCCATTTGAATTATTTTGAAATAGCGACTATGAGTAGACTTTATTTTTATAAGCATGTCTGGAGGAACACATGTGAGTAGGAGATTCTGCACAACATTCATGTCTTAAAACATTTTTACACATTTTCTCGTTTCAGGAATGCCAGATACTTAGTCTAGGTCGTAAGGGTAGATGGTCCTCACCCTGCCCCGCTCGACGATCTGTGTGAGCATGATGATCATGGGTACCTGGCGCTCCCACACCATGCGCCACATGTCCTTCCGGGTGGCCGGCAGGGGGCCTTGGGTGGCGATGAACTCATCCTCGCGGTTATAACCCTGGCAAATAGTTTTCGTGTTCCGAGCGAAGAAGATAATACGCAGTTTTGTTCTAACAAATTATTTCCGTCTAATTTGTATCTAGAGTATACTATTGTATATTTATATCAGTCTGAAAAGACCTATTATTTAATATTTGCATCCAATATACAGTGTATGCTAAATTGAAGGTCAAGGTACTAAGCACGAGGCTTCACGGATGTGTTTGTGTCTTTTAGTAAAAAAAGTCTTATTATGTATGTAAGGGAAGTAACTTGCTAGTGAGTCTTGTGTGTATCAAAGAGAAATAATTTATTGTATAAGAAGCTTCTAGATCCTTCTACATTGTGAGAGAAAATATAGGATGACAGCGAACAATTGTGAGACATGACTATTTTGAGAAACCAATCGACGAATGAATGAGACTTTCATATCGCCGCTATTTCTGAACTGCGCCCTACATTGTATACTCATTAAACAATAGTTGAATGTTAACTATTTAATAACTTCAACATTAGTTAAAAGCATGTAAAGTAAGAATGCACATTAAGTTGTTCCCACTGTAGCGCTTCACCAGCGTGTTTGAGGTGGACGTAGCACACATCAAAGTTTAAAGAAGCTTAGAACAGTTCTAGTGAATTAATATTACATTAAGCACTTTGCACAGGTAGACACAGAATCTAGGTTTGGCAGTTCCTGTACAACAATTAACACCAGGCAAGAGCATCAACTCACAGGTATGAAGTTGGCGTTGATGTAGTCGCTTCCCTCGATGGCGTCTTCAACTGACAGAGAGACCCGGCTGTGGTCATCTGCAGGTACAAGACAGGTCACGTTCACTGGTCAAAACAGCTCCACAATAAATAATTTAGGGAAAATAGCATTTCGATGTCAACAATATTTTCTGACTTTGATTTTGAGTCTCAGCTCTGCTCTCCCTTGCATTAAAATTTCTCTCCAAAACTTATTTATTATGCTTTACTTATTCCCCTTACTTCCCTCTGCATTCCTTGAATGCAGTCAGAAAGAAGAAACCCTTTTGTCGAAAAAATATGTCTGTAAGATTTGTTGCTGTACTTTTTATATAATAAAATGATGCTAACACTCATTTGCAATAATTCATAGCACAGCATCATAAAGTAACTGAATTGTAAAGATTCAAATGCTTACCAAGAAATATGTTAATAATAATTAATAATAATGTGAACATACAGAACAGCAGACACTGTTATCCGTTCCTAATTACCTTTTAATAGTTTGAAGCTCATTCACGTAACGAAATTAATTTAAAAACTGAATAAACTTCTATTTATCGTGGTAATGTAGCAACTCACAGGCGCTGATGTCCGCAAATCGGTTCTTTCCCCTGTTACACTCGAGAAAGCTGTTGGAGCAAGAAGACTTTTTGCTGCAATGCTGGATATCCTGTAACAGGGTTTGCAGCATCATCGTCAATGAGTTTCAGGTCGTAAAATACTATCAATAAACCCCTTGTTCTTTAAAGTCTTGTCAATTTTTGTTTTTAATTTAATGTTTCAATGCTGATAAACATTTTAAAGCACTTGTCTCTGCTTCGATTAGCATAAGAATTATCAAATCTGTTATTTAGGGCATGTCAGTTAATTTGGATAGTTCGAACGAAGCACGTTTTAATAACAATATTTATTTGGATTTTTTATAATAATCAGGATCATAATCACAGAAGATCGAATTATTCAAAATTTCTATAAGAGTACTTGGGACACACAGAGTACCTCGTATTCTTCTCTCAACAAAAGCCAGTCGTGCGCCTCCTTCTTGGTGACCTCCTGCTCAAGCTTAGACAGCGGTATAGGTCTACAGACACACATGTATATATATAGATGTTCATATACAATTTGAGGTATAAGTCTATATACAAGCACGCACTCACACACAGTCGTTTGAAATAGTTTCACAAATGCAAATGTACTCAGAGTAAAGATGTATGGCGGGTTTGTTCATTCATGCTCCAGGGCTATTCTTAGTCAACTATTCACCGATTTGTGAAATATGCAAAATGGGATGAAAGAGAAATGAAGTGTGAGCAAGATGAAGCAATGACTACAACATCCTGCTAGCCCTAGAGACATGGCACCAGAAAGCAGCCACCAGCACCAAAGTCCACCTACCGTGACACCACCCGCATCACGTGCTGCACATCCAGAGAACCTCTCTTGCCTCTGTAACAAACACGCGCACACACACATGTACAAGTCGAGCTTCAGTCAGAAAGACAGAATAATTACAGTTAGAGGAACCATGGGAGTCCAAGAAGAATGAGAAGGGAAGAAAAGGGAAGCTCATTCTCCAGTAAGTACAAAAATGATTGTGACACAATATGTTAATAGGAAATGTGTTATTGTATTAAAATATACATGATGAATACGTTAGTCTGCGGTTTTAGTAATTTAGCAGTCACAATTAATATTTTAGAAGGTATTGTGCTTTGATCTTTGCGCTACAAAAATGTTAATATGAATAAATGACACTAGTTACACACATAAAAGAAATAAAATCAGGGCTTCTGATTACGCAAAAAATTGCGTACAGTACGCATTAAAAGTTCGGAGGACCCCTTCAATTTTCGTCAATGGGGTCCCCTTCAAATTTGGACAAAGAACAGGGACCCCTTAAAAATCTGAAGAAGGGGTCCCTGGGACCCCAAAGAATTTAGCCTTAGCAGAAGCCCTGAAAATGATAGAAATTTGCTATTGTGCGGAAACAATAACTAGTTGCGGTGTTGTAGGTAAATTGCTGTGTTATTTACCTGTCACGCCAGAAGAGAAGGTAAAACAGAAATCCCAGCAGTGGAATACACAGAAGACCGAGGCAGATAGCAACAACAGTGTATGGCGATACACCTGGCTCGTCTAAAAGATAAACACAAACCGAATTCTGTTAGGAAAATAACATTATTATTGCACACAATTTTTAATTTTAAAATAAATACTTTAACACAAAATACAGAATTTAAGAAGAGATTTAGAAATATCAAGGTTAATGAAGCATAGAAGGGGTGAGCTCATAAATAAAGTTATAAGCTCTTCATCTCTCACTTTCTTTTTCACACACTCTCACACACTCACACATTCATTCACACATGAGCATCCACACACACACACACACGCGTGTTAAGGCATGAAAACAAACTCTCATAGAACTCTTAAAAGCAAATTATAAAAACATTTGTTTATACATTTGACTAAAACTTTGTCATGGCAACAGGTTTCTAATTGAGTATTGGAGTGGACGATGACAAGCTGTTCACTGCAGCAGGCCAGTCGACTAAACTTTCGTCACTACGAGAAGTTAGAAAGAGCAGATGTGCTGAAACCTAGCGACCTCCACAGTTCTATCCATCACAAACACAGTGAAAATGCGCAGTGTGAATCACTACACAGGTTTTCTTCTCACAAACTAAAATATATTTAAATTACTTGCAGAAGCGGTGCAAGAACCAAATTTATATGATCAAAGAACATACTTATTACCTGTTCACAATCGACACACATGGACAGCAAAGATAGCCAGTGATACCGTTTGATAATAGTTCTGCTGGCGTCTTCTTTGCCTCTAAGAACAGCTACTTATTCTAAGTTTACATTTTTGTCCCCAGGATAAGCTTGCTAATTTTGAAAATGTTTCAGATTCGGAAAGATCCTGCATCGTGAAGGTGTATGCCAGTATTTTACTATCATGAGCCTGATTATAGGATGTAGTGTTTTAGTGAGAACATTGTGTGACCACGCCCTCATCTGCCTTTTTCAACAAAACAGAAAGTCCCGACCAACGCTTAACAATTGTAATGTCAAAATGGAGCAGAAATGAGAAATGAGAACTGAACTAAATGCGGGTGATGATATGAGAGTTCTACAGCAGTGTCTCGTGGGGAATGGTCCAGATCAGGGACACTGCCGAGTCGCTGTTGTTTATCTGTCACGCCCCTGTCAAGAGACCCAGACAGCACCCTAAATGATATTATTTACAGTCCAGCTGCAAATCAAAAGAGTAAGAAAACAGAAGTGTATGTAAACATGACCGTCCAACACTTGTATCCAAATCGAAGCATGATCATGAAACATAAACTCAAGAAGGGACATCATACCACCAACATCCAGCGACTGACTTACCAGCCAGGCCTGGTCTCCACGATGGTGGAAAACACCAACAGCGCACGGTACAACCCTCCTGCTCTTTGTTAGTGTGTAGGTCTTGAATTAGCTTGTCTCTAAATACCCGTGTTTGCTTGTAAAGTCGTTACCTACCTAACCCTGCCAACTCTTACCCAGTACCGGCCAATCAGGACGACTAGCCGTCTAGCTGTTACTATGACTACCTAGCTACACTAACACTATGCCGATCACTACACTAGCCTACTCTATTATCATTGTCGCCATGGAATGTCATTAAACCGTGTAGGACAATATTGTACCAGACCATGTCATCTCCTAGACAGACTCCATGTTTGTTTACCCAAACAATCGGAATTCCTTTACGCGTCATGTGATGATGCAATAGGAAGTGAGTTACGTCACTAATCACGTCACTTCAAGTGACTGTCCTCAGATCTTGGCCACAGATCTAATTGTTAAAAATAAACATGAGGATAAAAATAGCACACGACAGGTGTGTATGTAAGCAGTTGTATACACTGGTCATCGCAGTGGCCAGCTTACACTGATAGACAAGGGTCGCCGCCAAAGACTATAAGAAAGTACGGGGTTGTAAACTGCATGATAGCAGACCTTGTGTGCTGATGTCCTTGGCAACAGGCACTGTGTCGCACCCATCCTTCGTGCATACAAAGGCAGTGACTCTGAAAATGTCAGTCACACTGATATACATCTCATATTCACTGTACTCTAATACTAATTGTTTACAGTAGATAAAAATGGCGGACATAATGCAAGAATCTTTCACAAGGTTGCTCCTTTAATGTACTGCGGTTGCAGTAGAGATAAAATTAAATATAAAACACAAACAAATAAATGGGGACAACAAAGAAAAGGCTGTGAGCACCCAGATTTAAATAAATTTTAAAATTTAAAGATTTAAGATTTAAAATTTTAATATGTCTGTACTAAAATTGTAAAACATTATAAGGACAACCTAAGAGCAAACTGCACTTACGAATATGTGGTACCAGGATCAAGGGGTCCATTGCAGTATGGCTTGACCACCGGGAGGTCACAGTTCTCACTACCAACAGCGAAGTCTCGTTTGCTACCACATGACTTCTGGTGGTTTGCTACAACAAATTGATGTACTATAAAGCTAAAAAAAACTCATAAGTTTAGAAAAAAGAATATTTTTATTCTCTCTATGTCTCTTGAACAAGAAGTTTTGAATTTGTTATATATTCTGATTGAGAAGCATGCTAGACCAGTACAATATCTTTAATTCCTTTGGTTTTTAGACTTGTGACCATTTTACCGACACCATGGACTTGGCTATCAAGCTTACTATTGGTAAAAATAATATAAGTGTGAGAGCCCATCAACTCTGTGATGTTGGAGATGATCTTTTCTTAAGCTTAAAAGAAAGCATCGGGCCACTATAGCATACTATTGTAAACAAAGCCAAGCTCAGTATCAAGGAACGGCAATGATGCAAACACTCTTGGCCAGCCTCCATCATTACTTGTTGTCTTTTCAAGAGAAACCTTCTAAGTTCCTGCAAACTTGAACGCTATCAAAGTTTTATTTTTTTAATAAGATCATATGAGATCAAGGAGCATCTACTAATTTAACAGTACTAAGAAAATAAAATCAATGCATTGCAGAAGTAAGTAGAAAGACAGTAAATTACAGTAAATAGAGTAAGAATTGTCAGAACAAAAATCTGTTTAAACTCTAAAATCTCCCAAGCCATAAGGAGAAATTACTAAAAGACAATTATTTAGCAATACTGATGATGAGGCTTGAGTCGGGTAGGACGGGCACTTGAAAAACAAGTACATCATCCACCAGAGCGTGATAACTCCTTCTTGGAGGACAGCTTATAAATAAACATCGCCAGGTGACAATGTCTTGAGGTTGAGAACACACAGATAGCTGTTACATGTCGCTGATCATTTTACAATGCTGAAAGACAACTCAGTATCAACTTCTTCACTTACTGAGAAAAGATGGTCGAATCTGGTAGTAGCCCATGGATCTGTTGTACCATGTCGGTAGATTATATAAATTGCCATCATTTCTCCATGTTTCTAAAAATAAATGAAATTCTTGATAAACTACAATCGTAAACACACAACGTTTTTATACATATATTTTTACTAATCCATAAGAGATATTAAAGGTCCATTAAGATGTTCCTTTTCGATTATTATCAAAAAATAACATGAGAGACACAGAAATGAACATAAAAAGTAAAAGCGTCATATTAAAATATACATTCCCTGTACATGTGGTTTGTTTCCACCATAGACTCAATTTAGTGTCAAACTGAAAGTTAACAGAATGAGCTGAAGACAACTAAGGTCTAATACATCACCAATTAAAACTGTTTCTAATTGTGAATAACAACATTGTAATTAAAATAGGATCCCTTCCACTTTTATAGAAACGGGAATAATAAAGTATTTGGTTCTCTTTTATTTGTGACACATTTTATGTTTAACATTATTCTTTATTCCTGAAAGATTAATTGTTTGGTAGATTTTTTTTTTTCTAAATGGACGAAAGCGACCAATGGATTTACTTTTGGAAATCACGAATCCATTGTTGACGACTTTCCCAAAGATGTCTGATGTCATGAAGCAATAAGATGTCAATGACAGGGTGAATTTTGTCTGATGCTTTAGTGTCGGTATTTCACGGGCTTGGTGCTGTTCTTTATTGGCGATGTTTGGTTTCATCGTCGGGACTTCAAAATTGGTACAGTTGGTAAGACCCTTGTTTGTTCGTCCTATCGCTGTCATCTGAAGAATGAGGCAAAAATGTCAATTGAAAGTTGCTTGAAATCGCTCACAATAGAACTTTAAAACCAGCCTTTCCTTTGAAGGCAGCATCCCCCGATGTTAACGACTCCATCAGACATGTCAGCTGTGTTATTTGTTATCGTTTTACTTTGTCTGTTAGAACGTTTCTAACGCTGTTGTACTTGATAAATTAAACTTCAATTCAATTAACTTAGGCTGAATAAAAAATGAAAACAAATGCACTTCAGATTTTGGGAGACTGGCAGGTCCAAAGGTCCAGAGGCCGAAGTTTGTCCACCCCTGTATGAGACAAAACCTCACTTACACAAAGTTCGTAGTTGGATCCTGTCTCCACAGGAAGCAGGAAGCTGCACGTGGTCCTTGTCCTGTTTTGGCGCTCCCCGTGATTCTGTTCGTTATTCCCTGGCTTACAGTTCACATAATCTGTCTTCTTCAAATACAAAACTTAAACTGTATTATGCATCAACTTTGGTCGCCAGCTAGGTTTCTTTAACACATTATCCGACCTTCAGTAGATAAATTATATAGTCAAACTTCAATTAATTAGATTAATGGGAAAAAACTATGAAATACTAGACCTACCTTAGACTTCTGAAGATACAAAATTCATGTACTTTTTTACGAACATTTTGATATAATAAACACCATATCTGGAACAAATAGTACACACTAAGCTCAGCGACCTGTGACGCGGGACAGCAGGGAAGTTTAAGTCCGGACATACCCGCCAAGTCCTAGACCTCAGACTAAAACCCGGAATAGCAATCCGGGTGAGATAGCGTTTTTAATTATAGCTGATGACGAGGATGTTGCTGTTTTAGTCATAGACAATACTAAAGAGTCAGTTATATTGATTCCTTTATCACAAACTAGTAGTTTGCTTAGCGTTCATGGGCACCAATATATATATATATAGGCTCATACGTAGATATACACACAGGAAGACTGAGAGGACAGATATAGTAGAGAAAGAAAAGTAAGGCAGAAAGACAGGACTGAAAGAGTGATTAAAAGCCATGAAGAAAAATAAACATACAGACAGACACTGATATCTCAATGTTTAGGCATATACACTTGTAATGCTATGAACCTAGGGTGACATTACTTCAGTGTTTATAAGATGTTACACACATGCTGTAGTATGTATGACACCCAGACTTACAGGTGTGCCGCCATTACTAAGACTGTATTCGTAGGTTGTGATGTCGTCGCCTCGCTCACGTGGACAGACCTCCTCCCACTTCACACAGACATCATTGTAAGACTCCCAGGGTGCATTGCCACACGTGATACCACCTTCTACAAGCTGCCGCGTCGTTACATTCAGGTGAGAAACACCACCGGGGCCTTTAGTCAGAAACCACAACAAACAACATCGTCATTTTATTTATCCATCAAAGCATTTACTAGAAAGCACAGAAAAATTATAAAAAATATAACAACCACAAATACGGTTTAGTAGTAGACAAACTACTATATTAAGTTAATTATGATCACACTGGAACCACGTGAAAGGCATAAGCTGCGGTGATGATTAGCTTTTAATATTAGCATTGTGTATAAGTGGCCAGATTGAAAGGGAGAGAAATGAAATGATAAGGAATATCGAACTTTGACATAAAACACTGGATTGTTATTTCAAAGAACAAAATGTGGAACTACGAAAACATTTATCAAATGATAAGGCGCGCAATTAAAGACTCCTTCACTGACTGACGATGACAAAGTTGGAAGTGAAGGACCTGAGTTTCCAGAGAAAGTATAGTCATTGATGATCCTAACAGCCGTATCAATATTGACATTCCATGTTAGTTGACTGTCCTGGATGGTGCATATAGATGTCTGAGCATCGACTATCCTGACACCCTTATCATTTCATCTACTTTCCTTTATCTTATATGTCGCGTGTCAGCGATTGTGCTATCATCCTTGTATGCCTCCCATACCCAGCTGGCCCATCGTTAGGTGTTTTCTTCACGCTTTTGTCCCCTCTTTGTCTTACGTCTTGCACGCGCGCGCACAGCTTCCTTGATGCGTCATTTTACTTTTTCTTCTTTGACGTCATGGGTAGTCGTCATCAAGTAACAGACGGTGCTGGACCGTTGCCATGACAGTCAGAGTTTTTCGTTTTGTATCGACCGATCTGCCACAAGCCGTTTTCGGTGAGTAGAGACCCATTCTGTCGGGTTCCGCACCATTCTAGTCTGTAAGGGCCTTTGGGTGGCGGTGGAAGTGCAAGTGAGAAAATCCTTTTATGTTCAAAGCCATAGTCCGATGTTTAATTGCAAGACTTGTACTTTGTTAGGTTAACGTTCGTGATTGCCGGGTCGCGACGCTTGTAGCGCGTATATACTTGTTTCCCGTTGTATGGATTTGTGTAAGATCAACATTAGATTTTTGACGAATCTTAGGATTAGTCCGATGGTCAGAGATATGTGTCGGTGTGAAAATATTGTTTTAGAAATTGAGCAGTTTCGGGACACGCCTGTTGATTGTAAGAATTGTTTTATCTACAGGCTTATTTTTTGTTCTTCTTCACTCTTCCACCTGTTGTTGTTTTTCGCTCTTCCTTCGTGTCATCGTGTCTTCACATCCTTTGTTCGCATTGCTGTCCGTCATCGTGTCGAGCGTCCACCCTGCACCATCATCATCATCTCGTCGGCGAGTGAACTCGCGACTCTGCTGCACCAGTGTGCGGAAAGGCTTTCGACTGAACACCTAGAACAGGAATCTTCGAGCAGGAGCTCACGTGGCCAGTGGCCGGCCAACATCATCGCATCTGGACGAGAAGACAGAGGGGTGGGGGGTACGTCGTTAGAGCGGCAAGCAAGGCCAGAGGGCGGGCTGCCGTCTGTGGACATCTTCAACGGACTTCTAAACTGTCACCCTGCAGTGCATGCGGGTGATGTATTGTATATACGGTGACTGAGATTAGCCTGTGCACAGGGCAGCTGATTTGTCTTATTTTAATTTATCTATTTTTTGTTTGTTGGATTGTTCGCGCTGATCTATATTTGTTCATGTGAGAGTGTGGAATGTTTGATTTTTGATTCCTATCAGTATTATTTTCTGGCTAATAAATTAGTTTTGTTTGTTACGTGAATTTTGTCTTTGTCATTTCTATGTATGGTTTGCGCTCAGTTGAAGTTCGACTGGCTTCGTCGCGACCACGCGACATTAATAAGTGCGTAGCTAGCACACTCCATATATAGGTGAGAAGTTATTCATTGTAAGTGTAAGGCATGCACAGTCGCCATCAGGTTATTCATTTGTGTATGATTACCCATTGCTATCATCATCATTGTAAAATTTTATGTAACAATGGCATCATAATCATCTGTAACAGAGTCAGCAATAATTCAGATGAAAGTACATCACTAGTATACACAGGACCAGTGAGTAACTCTGTGAAACATCACAGAGAAGAAAACAGAGCTCAATGTGGTTGTCCTGCATTACACATATTTTTATTTTCATCTATCCCACCACTTGCTTGCTGCACAATCTACATGACATGCTCGCATCAATTTCTAAATAATAAAACCATTATGACTATATACTTGTAGTTGATGGATGTAGCAGATGAAGAAAGCAAATAAATGTTGAGTAAAGATGTCTTTAGATTAAAGGACATCTCGGGTATTGTGTATTTAATGTGTGATGGCTGTATATGACACGTGGCTGATGTAAAATGTTCACAGACTTACTTTCAGGAAGAGTTCTGACTGTAACCCACTGAGGGGTGGAGCTGCCTGCTTCAGTAGACATCACCACCGCCACCTGGTATTGCCAGAAGGGGTAGGGCACCGGGATGACATGAGGGCCTTGGATAGAGCTCTCCTTGTCTGTTGGAAACGATGTGAGCAGCGATGTTACATGAGATCAGTCAACGCTCAATTAGACATACCTGTCAGTTTGTAGCCATGGTAAACATGTACAAACTCGTCAACATAAAATATACAAATTAACTTTTAAACGTCTCGACAGAACATATGTCCACAATAAACATTCGTAAAATCGTCATTTCCATAATCATCTTGACTTCCAGTAAACGATGATGAACATCTGCAGAATTTAAAGAATTTAACGTGGTAATGAAAGTGCGAAACTGTTTGCGTCCGCGTGTGTGGTCCGTGTGTTTGCTGTGTGATATGTAAATGTCACAGCCTCACAGAGGGAGGAGAGCATGGCGGGCCCGGGTGGGAGTGAGCCACCTAATTACGTATCGACACACACCAAAAATTTATTTTCCCTTTTACTACCTACATGTGGTCACATTCAAGGGTATAACGATCGGCCACGTTGTGTCCACGTCACATCCTGTTCCCGCCTCTCCGGCCAGAGGGTCTGTGATGTGCAGGGTGTAGTTCGCGGGGTCAGGAGAAGGTAAGGTCCAGGTCACATTAATGTTTCTCGATCCGATGGGTGTGGCGTTTATGTTTGTAACGTTCACTGGATCTTTACAAAAATAGAAAAATTGGTAAGTGTAACAATATTTATACTAAAATTAAACTAATATCTTAAAGCATTAAACTGTAAATAGGTTATGCGTAAGATAACAGAGAAATTTATTTTTTAAACTTTAATAAATCAGAATAAAAAGGTGTCGTCGGTAGGTGTAGATCCTTCCAATACAAGTTCATGATTATTTTCTAATTAACAAAAAAGATTTTAACATAGTTAACCTTCTTTTATAACTTTAAATGTAACATATATGACCAAAGATGCTACACATGTAAGTTTTGTTGTTGTTACAGGTATAGGTATGTCTCTTGTTTCTATATATATTAAAAAAAGAAGTTTAGACGCATTATTTTAGTTGCGATAAAGTCAGTTATTGTTCATAAAATCTGTTCTTATTTGTGTCAGACTAAGAAATCATTGTATGTCTACGACAAGGTACTACATCATCACGGATTGTATTTTATGTATCATCAGCTCACGGTCTGGCTGTTATTTACAATGTTCAATGTCAAATCTTCATCACGACACACCTCAATGGCTTTGTGAGCAAAGAAACTAAGTCTTCCGACAAATCCACCTGTACATTGATAAACATGTCAAGTGCATCCAATATCTGCAAACTGTGTTAGGAAAATCAAGTCATCAAAAAAAAAGCTGCTGTACATGTATGTAAAAGGAGTAAAGTAACCATAATATGACAGAGTTGTCTTCCCATCAAACATCTCACCACCAGCGCCAGTCGTTGCCATCAGGGTAGAGTTCAAGATGATATTCGTGTTGAGGTCACAGTAGATGTAAGACAAGTCAAACGTGTAGTTTGTTGACGGCCGAAGATTAGCGAGGGGCAAAGTGATGTTGATGTAGCTGGTCTGTTCATCGCATTTCTCCAAATCAATTCTTGGTTGACGTCTACACGATAACGGAGGCTAGCGATAAGAAAAGCCTTCTAATTAGCTATATTTACAAGTCTTAAATTGTGTACAAGTCCTAAATTACTTTTAACTGGTTATGCATTTCCATAGCTGTGCAGGTGATAAGTGGAATCATGTCGTTCAAATCTGCGATGGACTCAGTATTTTTCTTTATACCCTTTGGCGAGGTGAATGTCTTCAGATGGGTTCTGTTCTATGAGGCATATTTTTAGGCAAATGACTTCACTGACAGTGCGAAAATAGTTTTAAAATACTTTTGCAAAAGTAGTAGTTCATTGTAAACAATTAATAATTTTTTTGCTCGTTTGGATGCAGTCTTTGATTTATTGAAGGTTCTAATACTGTTAAACTCAATAACTGACATGTACCTATGTAGGAATTTGACATTATATATAATACGGTGAGTTAAAAAAGATAATTTACTTTTAGCAGCAAAAGTACAGGAAGGCCACTGTCAGGTTGTCGCCTTTATAAGAATATATAGCACAGTACTGTCGTGTGTCATTGTAGGACGATCGTGACATTAGTATCACATAATAAATTTAAATGCTCCTTCAAAAGTAAAAGTGTCTAGAAGAGAAGGTTAGAGTTAGTGAAGTTGAGAGTATTAAAACGGGGGTAACAGTGGTGGTCGCTGTGGTGGTGGAGGTGACGATGATGACGTACCTGAGGACATAAACTGTTATTACACTCGTCACACGTCGGGAACACCACACAGCGCGTGTCCATGTTGTCCCCTCTGATGTTGACCATCATGTACCCGATGTCTACTTTCATGGCGAAACAAAAGGCCTCCATCATGATGCTTGCTGATCGAGACCAAGTGCTTACAACAGGGCTGTTTCTTACAGGTTCTGTAAAGTGACACGAAATATCTGATGAAGATTTCAAATATAAATAATTTTTTTCTATGGTGTTACCAAGATATTAATTGTATCCAAACCCTTTTACAAAAACAGTTTACACACAAATCGTTAAAAATAAAAAAATTATCAAATATTTCTTTGCTTTCAATTTTTTAGGAAAACATTTATTTAACACGTCTAGGGGATTTACTCTGTGACTTGAAGTTAAATATTCACATTGTCAATGACAGAATACTTGTAGACTTTAAGGACTAATACTGTTTACTTATCAGATTACACTCTTTACATTAGCAACGCTCATTCTATAAAAAGAAATAATAATAATTATAAAACGAACAAATGTTGTACTGGAAATTTTCTTTTCGAAACAAATAGGCCGTTTGTTATTGACTTTGGGTGGGGACACGCTAGCTACTCTCACCATCTTAGGTGAGGTTCCTCACTCAGATTTAAGAATACTTTAACCTATCCTTAACAAATGGCAGTCTGGAAAATATTTTAAAATGTTTCGTACTGTTTAGATGTTTCCAGATGTGTTAATATATAAACAAGCTTGCGATTTTGTAACTGGTTGGCTTAAATGATTGTCATGTTAAGACGATTACTCACCTGAGTTAAAATAATATTCAAGTTTTTTCTCTGCAATTTCAGGTCCATTACATGCGATCTTTACGGTGTAGTTGACATTTTTTGCCAAATTTGTAAATATGCATTTTGATTCTCCACTTTCATTAAAACGTGCATCAAGAGGCGTGGCTGTCTGGTTATGAGGACACAAGGTGCAGGTGACATTTTCCGTGCAGTTGCTGGCCGTGTATGTGACCCCCACTTTGCCTGGACCAAATGGTCTGTCTTGGACGCCGCCAGAATTGGATGCTAAAACACACGTTGTCTTTGTTAAATATTACTTATCTGTATAATAATTTAAAGATAGGGAGACAGAAAAGCAGGCAAGTAAAAGAGTAATTGTATGTCATCTTCCTTTTATATTGAGCAATATTCGCTTCCACTTGAGAGCAACCCTTAACCCTGAATACTTGTAAACAATGTGTGTTTGGATGTCGCTCAGATTCATGTCATTTCTCACGAGAGGATATTTTCTACCATCTCCTTACTTTAAGTAGAACACCAATGACCAACAACCAGCACAACACCCCAATGTTAAATTCTGCCAGACAATGAGTAATTGAATGCTTCAGCACTGATCTTAGAGTATTGTACTTGGAATGGACTTTGAGAGTTTGGTACATTACATGGTATTACATGGTACATGTTTGGTACATTACGTGCACCGCGCATTGAGCGCATCTTTGTGATGCGGATACTAGCGCGCTATAAAACTACATCATCATCATCATCATCATCATGGAAAGACTCGACCCTGTGCTAAACACAGCACAATAGGCGTTTACTGGTTGAGTAAACATTTTTAAAAATATAAAACACATAAAAGCTAGGGTACTTTTGGTTTAAAGATGTCTCTAGAAGTGATTAAAGTCAGGCACACATTACAACAATGGAGCTTTAACTTAATATTGAAAAGGTATTAGACTCACCATTTTGGTTACATATGTCCGCCAGACCGCCCTGTTCAATCAAATTAAAGTTATCGTTTTGTAAAAATAATGAAGGCTCTTTAATTCTTTTACTTACAACTTTACTTATTCAATGGCATCAATTACAGGATTTGTTACTCGAACCAGGACTGCGTTGTTCTTCAGTATTTTGTAATCTGTTTATTATACAGACATATATTTGTTATTATGTTTCTTTCTTTGATAGAATCAGTTAACAATGAGGTTCATGAAATACCCACTTTACCCCACCATCCAAGGTCTCCTGAAAGAAAGAAAATACAGATGATGAGGAGGAGGAGGAGGAAGAGGAGGAAGAGGAGGAGGATGGGAAAAACTAGAGACACGGAGTCATCCACCGAAAGACTAGCATAACAAGCAACATGTAATTCATAACAGAAGTGTAAGAGAATCAGTCTATTTAGAACTTTAGTGATAGTTTGCAGGAAGTGCCAACAACTCTGGAGTCGCCAGGCTAAAACTGTGACTCGAGTTGAGAGTTGGATCATCGCCTTCAGGTTATCACAGGTCACAGGTAAGGTCACAAAGCCAATAGGGTTCCGTCCATCCTCTCTGATTCCTGATAATATGTTATAATAAGGGATGGGGACAAATTTGAATTCGTGTCGATCCTATTACATTGGAGTATTTGTGCTGTTTCTCCTCCATGGTCTGTGAACTCATTACGGATTTTTAATATTTTGGTCAAACCAAAATATTGAATATTGGTACTGGGAGGGTGGGGCTGTCGGTACCTGCCAGTAGTTTCAGGTAAGACAGCCTATAAATTATCAATAGCCTTCTGGCGGCACTCACCTGTAACATGGCCAACCAGACGCTACCTGTAGGAGAGAATGGTGTGAAGGACAAGAGGAGGACGCCTGCTCGATGTCTTTGGTGGGGCAATAGCAATGTTTGAGAGGAGCATTCCCTCTGGTCAATGGCCACTCGCTTTTCGGGTGTCCAGTCACTTAATCCCCAGACACTTCATCCCCGACACTTCATCCCCGACACTTCATCCCCTAGACTTTTAATCCCCAGACACTTCATCCCCAGACACTTCATCCCCGACACTTCATCCCCGACACTCAAGAACTATTTTCATATCATATTGTTGAAGAACATTAAATTTACTAGCTTATATGAACTTTAACTAATGTTGTAGATGTTCAAATGACGTTGAAGTTAAAAGCATGATTTGAATTTGAATTTCAATTAAATTTTTCGCTGACTTCATAATTTTATAGTTAAGGATTTAGTTTAGGGATTAAGTGTCTGGGGATGAAGTGTCTGGGGATTAAAAGTCTAGGGGATGAAGTGTCGGGGATGAAGTGTCTGGGGATTAAGTGACTGGGAACCCGCTTTTCGTACCGTGGGAGCTCAATGGACAGGTTGGTATTACTCAAGTCTCTCGCCAACTTGCAAGACATTCTAGAACTTGTTTTCAATGTTGCATAGAGTTTAAGAGGGTGTCTCATTATCTCTCGGCGCATGCGCGTTCGGGTGAATGTACACAATGCGGAAAAAAAAAGCTAGTCCGTGCACCATCTGATTGTCATGAAGAAGCACCCACTGCCTCTTTCAGTCTTGCCCTAGACTTTGATCGACAGATGTGCACGATGCAGTGTGAATTCAGAAGCCATAGATATTAATCTAGGAATAGTTGATGACTTGGGGCAGGATGGAGAATTTAAGGACAAGTGTTTTGTTTTTTTAAGTTTTAACACAGTGTTCCGATCCAGTCGATGCTGCTATACCCTTGGATCATAAGTTACAAAGATTAGGCAGAGGTGCCCTGGATAAACATGAAGAAATGCATGCGGGGTCTCGATACTGTTTTATTACTTCGGAAACAAGACATTACTTCTTGAGTTTCCAATTTTTTCCCCTAGGAAACTACTTACTCTGGCTTCACAGCTACGGAAAAGAACAGGACACTCAGGTCGAACATTGTGTCGACATACCTGAGGCGCCCTCTTGAGCTTCGATCAAAAGCTTGAAGCAAAGACAAAAGAGGACGACGATCAGTGAGTCATTCTTTAGAAGTCACAAAGTTTGACAAGAGACGGGTGGGCTAAATATCGAGGGTACATACCAGATAAATGGGAAAAAACTGTTCTGCCACAAAATACGGGTGAGAGGAGGTAGGAAACTAATAAAGTGCGACTAGCACAGTAATTTTTATTTCAGCCAGTGCGTGCTTGAAAATTGTTTCAAGTTCTGCGTGTTCCACTTACACATGTATTTTACTTAC
Organism: Pomacea maculata; assembly: GCA_004794325.1. NCBI lineage: Eukaryota > Metazoa > Mollusca > Gastropoda > Architaenioglossa > Ampullariidae > Pomacea > Pomacea maculata. The sequence goes on along the minus strand of SRHC01000034.1, from coordinate 188,744 downwards.
ATACAAACACATTACAATGACACAGATACTGTCACTTACATATAAGCAGACGAGGAAACACAGCAGTGACAGTGCCCGCCTCATGGCTTCCCCTTTCCGCCCTGTGTCTTCCTGTTGAACTCAGTTAGTCATGTCCGGTCAGCTGGTCGCCGATGGCAAAGAACAGCCGCAATCTGTTCAGAGAGACAACATGTTCACATCTGCATGTTCTTCTCGCACTGTTGGCCTGGTTTCAATGACTTAGTGTAGACATGAGTAGTGCACACGTGTTAAGTCTTCTATAGACTGAAAATGAAAGCAACACACACACACACATCTACAAACACGATGTTAAGCACTGAGGTCCAATACTAGGACCATTGATACACCAACACACCACAAGTCTTTAACTTCCGCGTCGCCATATGCAAACCTATCTACAAGACTGACTAGTGGTTGTACACGATGAACGATTTGTATTTTTATTCTTACTGTTATAATAAAATTATGAGTTTGGTGAGCCTGGTGCTAGACGATTTCTTTATTATCGCGTTGCCACATTTAAACATTCAGGTTTTATTCTGTTATTTACATAACGGAAAGTGCAATCGCCTGTAGAACGGTTGATTCATAAAGAAGAATTAAAATATATTAAAAATGTATTAGCCTTTAATCAAATCTGAAAATGTTTGCTTACCTTTTGTCATTCTTTTCTTTTGTGCAATGTTTACAAGTTTGGGTCATAATATTTTTTCTGGACATGTTAGACCTGAACGTGTGATGCCCGAATCAAGACATGAAAAGAAGTGATGGTGTTTGCAAATTTATCTTACAGTTTCTTTGGGGAAGAATAGGAACAGCTTCTAATAAACTTACTAGCCTAGTATTACTATGGAAAAAAGACACTAAAACATACAAAACACTAAATTATATGTACGGAAAATGTATTATTGTCTCACTGAAATTTGGGGTTATTTTCGTCCTTACTACACTGTTGGGTTAATTAATAAAACCATAATTTGGTGTTGAATGCACAAGAGCAACATGTTTCAAAGAAAAGTACATATTCTGCCACCTTTCTACACTAACAAGTAAGGTCAACATGTACAAGAGAACACTTTCAAAAAGCCATGCCTTCGTCAGTGTGATTAATGAAGGAAGAAAACTAACAAAATCAAGCGAAAAATATTGACCAAGCACATGACTTGCCTCTATCTCTCTTGAAATGTTGTCGCCAAGTTGTATTGTATCTTTTAGCACATTTATCACACAAATCCCGCCGCCAGCAACATCAGTCAGTTCCAAACCCGGACATGGAGACTCGTCTCTCGCTCATCTGCTGGCGAAGCCCTTCTTTCATTCTACTCCTACATTATCTTCTTCCGGCACATACACCATCCTGATTAGGTGGGCTGCAAGACTACAACTACTTCTACAGCGAACTAGGTGTCAGTGTGGTGAGCATCTCGCGCTGAACCAGGATGCTGAGGGCCTCACTACAGTCGTCTTCGCCGCGATGTAGGACGGCAGGTCACGTGACATCCCCAACGTCGGCCAAGCGCCAGGCTCTTGAGCCGCTCACAAATCCCTCACACGGGTTGAGCACAAGCTTTAAGTATTTTGTGTTTATCTGACTGATTGCTACACGATAGATATATTAGGAGAAAAAGTAGGAAAAACCAGACGAACCGACTTGAACTTGCATTGGTAGAGCAACTAGACAGACCAGCAATCGAGAAGGCAAACAGAAAGACTGACAGACTAACAGAGACAAACAGAAACACAGTCAGAAGTTAACTAATTGATTTACAGATAGATGGAACGGAAGAACTGATTGAGGTAGAGATAAACAGGAAATCGGTGAAATACGCCGTGGTACTTGTTTTCTTGTGCACACATCACTATGCCCTGGCATTTTAAGACCATTTTAACATGTTGGATTTATGTCACAGACCAAATCTTGGGAGAATAAAAATGAAGAAAGAATACAAGTATTTCAATAGCAATTAGTTCAACATGCTTCAAGAAAAGAGCAGTGTGGGAGACAAATAGAATAGCAAACTACAATAAAAATGGGGGTTGCTGTCGGACGGAGAGATCATGGTACAAGGAATAGTGTTAGGGGCACTTACTAAAGAGATAAAGCTTACGGCGAGTTTTGAAAATCATGAAGGTGATCACTGTAAGACATATCAAACATTTAAGAGGATAAACAAAGTGCTTCCAAATGTCTCTCGTCTGATGTGAAGCACGTGCAGGTGACCATGTGTAGACTGGAGTGGCGAGTTGGCAGGTAGAGGGTCCAAATCTCAGACAGGGTCTGGTACCCTGGGGCCAGATGATGAGGACACGGATGTGGCTACTGTAGTGGAGGTGAACCACTTCATGGAGGGGTGGTGTCAAATGGTCAGCTTGGTGCTTACAAGCAGTGTGAGCTGTGATACTTGTAGCACCTTGCAGACCATGTAGACTTGTAAGATTGTGGGTTGGGTTCATGGTATACTATTTAGTTTAAGCCTCTTTGTCCTATTATCTGTTTATTAGTAAAAAAAACAAAACCGAGCTCATCTCATTAAAGTGTATTGAAAATTGATTTATTATCAGTAGAGAGAAGAACCGATTTCCAAAGGGAGGTATTCGAAACCTTTGGTGATAAAAAAAAAAATCACAGCTGTCAAACCTCATCAAACACCTCGCTATACAAAATACAAGATGCATGTGATGACCGGTAGTCTAGTCATGGGTATAGTGACTTCAATACTATTTCCTCGTGTGGAAAAAGCAGGTCAAGGGCTCTGCTGACTAATTGATGGTAACAGCAGTCCTTGAGTAAAACACTTACCAGTCAAGTATATTTAATGAGCATAGACTAAATCAAAAAGTGTATTGTAAAAATAAAATAAAATCAACGTAAACCCAAAAAACGACTTTTGTCAACCCTCTTCTATCCTCCATCTTCAACTAAAAGCTTTCAGGGACAAATAAAGTCGAGTTGTCTGGCCGGGACCTTGTGGTGCTGATGACAGTATGAACGTGATAACACGTCGCTGTAGTCATTGTCAGTCTCCTCTGACCGGACGTTGTGATGCAAGGGTGTGTAGTAAGTCCTGATGCTTATCACATTTACTCATATTAACCTGTGTTAGCTTGTTATCTATCTGTCTAAAGTAGGTCTTTCAAAGAAACAAACCCTGACTTTGTTGGACTTTGGAGAAATTTCTTTCAAAAATTTAAATCAGGAGAACTGTGTTCGTTAGGTAACGCAGAAATTATTTTAGTCAGCATATGTCTGCTTGTCGATGTCTTGCTATTGATATGGATAGCATGGTGAAAAGCTCAGACTGACAGACTGACAGACAATAGAATGCGATGATCGGTGTCAGGGTTAAGTCTTGAAGCACCACTCTGCATTCGGTATTTATTCACCTTAAACAGTTTTACATAGTTCTGTTCCCTATCCATGTCTGCGCATGGGCTTGCACGTGTGTGTGAGAGAGAGCACCATTGTGTGAGTGGGCGTGTGAGCAAGTACGCGCATGCGCCGTCGTCTGTGTAGGAGCATCATTTTAACGGAAACGCGCGCAAGCTTGTTTGTGTATACATGTATGTATATGTGTGATTGTGTAGATGTGTCTAGCAGCAATCAGTACCCAGTAAATGTCATGTTGACCAACACAAACAGTGACAGGGCGTAGTCGAGTTGACACACGGTCTCTGCTCGTCTCTATCAAGTGGATCTTAAGCTGCTTTGTCCGCATAGGAAATCCGACGCACAAGGCGTGTTGCCATAGAAACATTTCCTCGCCGACCTCGTCACGACATTCATCGTTTGGCGCCATTTTTTGGCCGGCCTTTGCCCAGGTCTGGTGTATAGTATGCTGAGTAGTTTGTATATTTAAACGATATTTAAACATAATGTGTTACTAATGACACTGAGTGTGACTCATCCGTCCTTTGTAGATACAACAGTAGAAACACTTACACTTTAGCTTCATTTCAGCGTTAATTCATTTATTATTATTTATATCATGTTTTACTTCTGTATTTCTGTCTATTTTGTAATGATTTTGAACTCGAAGATTGTTCTTTCTATCCTTACATCAACTGTTACAAACGTGTCGCAGGTAGAAGATGTAAATGTCGTAAATGTAGTCGATCTTTGTAACAGACTTGGTTTTAGAAATTTACCTCCCTTACATTGTCTGCTGACACACAGCCTGGGGTTACATCCCCTGATTATTTCCTGAAATCATTCTATTTTATGAAATAATTGATTCCGTGCCAATCCGTGGAGATTTTTAAAGATTTGTGTATACAGCTGTATTATTTGTGAGAAAATGTAAAAATGTTGTTAATTTATTTGAGTTTAGTTCTTATATTCTTTTCTACTAAGAAAATCTTCAAAAGAATGGTTCTCTTTTTTTTAATTTTTTATTTACTGTCTTGAATGCAAGCGTGTGTATTTTTACAAGAAAATTAAGCTGGCACACATTCATTCAAAGCTTGATTATTCTAAGACAAGTCACTCTCACAAAAATTTTGTCTAGGCCAAAACATACCTTGTGTTCATCTTACTAGGCTTCTAATATTTTTTTAGTGCTAATATGTCAATTAGCAAAAGGTAAGACATATTACATGACTGTGACTGAAAATACTAAACTTGTTTTACTGCATGTCGAAAGATATATTTTTTCTAGCAGAATAATAATCAGGAGCAATATTTCTTTTTCCATGATGTGTCTTATGTATCTGAGAGAGAAATTTTCACCTTTGAACTTACATTTTAACATAAGTTCAGGATGACACAGCCATATCAGACAAATATAAGAAAACTGTAGCAGACACGTATTGTTTTGATTGTATGCAGTTATTAACGGATTATTAATTATTAAAATAATTAATTGATTTAATGTTGATTGAGTAAACCTGGTAAAAATGATCATCCTTTTATGGCAGAACACTCTGCAATAATTCAATATATCGTGATATCATAATATATCACTATTTCAACATAAACATTTGTTATCTTTTTTATGCCATGTATATGTACATACTGTTACTAGTACGAGCACTCTTTGGAATGGTCTCTGGGAATCAGTGATGTTGTGTTGAATTGTATTGTATCTTAAGGGTTTTGTATCAAAATTAAATGCTAACTTTAGTTGACCGAAGGTCATATCTATAAAATAGTGTGATACGAAACAGAAGTGCTGGTCACAGAAATCGTGTTGATATACAAACCCTTGAACACCCGAGGAAAGAACAGCAAGACCCTCACACAAATGTCTTGTAACTCACTAGCTTATTAATACTACAAATATGCACCCCGATATATTACATAAAGCGAATAAATTTGTTAATAAAAGCTGAAACAGAAAAACCAAGATAATGTTATAATCATTCTTTTATTGAAATCTGAGATGTAGTTGCAGTCACTAGTATAAGCAACATTGATGTCATCTGCATCCATGTCGGCAGCACATTTAAACTGAAGTTTGGTCCCAAGTCCTTGGCTCTGCTGGTATGATGCTCTTGGTCGGTATTTTCTTTGCCATCTTTTCTTGTGATATGCAGCGATTGAATTAGGAAATAAATCTAGGAACATTTTGCAATATTAGATTAGCCTGATCTTTTATTAACTTTTGTATTTAAGCCGTGACAGTTTTATTTGAAACATTTCATGACCATGTAAAAGTGTTTTTACAGGATGTATATGGAATACGCTAGTTCAAGCCAATTGTTAGTCACATTAGAAAAAAACTATTTGCAGGAAGATTTTACATTTAACAAATATTATAATTACATATTTACATGCTCACATAAATCTCTATTGACATTAACATGAAAGGTCTAAGAAGACTTTGTGTAATAAAGTAAAGCGAAAAAAATGTTGTACCTTTATTTTTCCTTTCGTTGGCTCTTGATTTCCTGACTTTTGGAACAAAATGTTTTTACAACACTGGACTGCCATTCTCTTGGAGCAAGAGAGACAACCCGCCGTCGAAAGACAGTTACTTCCCTGGATACATTGACAACGTAATTCCCACGTCCTCCCCTTTGATGTAGTTTTATTTGTATATTTTATATTGTTTGTTTAGTGTCTTAAAGAGGTCATTTAAAATGAATGTTGATAGGTCTTGATGATGCTGTCTACTGTGAACATGAGTACAATCGACATCGTGATGATAATAAGCTCAAACCTGCTTTTCTGATGCCCTCTTCGCTGGGTACTTTACAGCAATCAGACATTGTACATAGCAAGCCAGCTCGTCTGGAACAGGTTTTAATCATGTTTTATCTTCAAGTCTTCATAGTTCTTTGCAAATCAGTTCTTTCAGCTCAAAACTTCTTTCCCAGTGACTACTCTATGTTTGAAGTGTAAGATTTATGTCGTTATGAGTAGATGTTAAGATGTTAAGATACAAAATACATGTTAAGATACAAGGAAGAATGAATAACTATCATTAGCAATTCCCGGTAAAGTAGAACAGAACAATCTTTTAAATCCTATTTGAGATGCATTATGTCCTTATTCTCATTGTCCACATAGGTAAGAACAAATGTAAGCAAACTGCGGTAAATATTGTATTAAATCTATGGGCTAAAAATACAAAACCACAATGTAATGATTATGAAAGGTCAAACTAACAGACATAAAAGGTGTCTGTAGATAAAGCCTTTCCCGATATCTATCTCTGAAGTGCGTGTTTTACCTGTTGTGTTATTTACCTGCTACTACAGAGGAACCGAAAAAACCGATAAAATAGGAATCCCAGCAGTGGAATACACAGAAGACCAAGTAGAATGACAAAAAATTCAATGACGTACATACTTGGCTCTTCTGAAAGAGATAGAATCATCGTCAGACGATATTATTGGAGTCGATACTACTAAGGACTACTCCTGCTTTGTAGACTTACATATTTATCGGCTACTAATCACTGTGAAAAAGTTATAATAAGCAATGATGCAACAAGCAATATAAATCTTAGTGAAAATATGCTTATAGGTGCAGGACTGTAGGGTAGAGGATTTCATGAAGACTGGATGAAAGGATCCAGAGTTTGTAGAAATTATTTGCGTTAATATATGTATTGGATAAGACACCTTTAAACAAAGGAAACTTCAAATGAACTGCCTTTAATGAAGAAGGAAAAAGTGATGTTGTAGATTACATTTAGATATGATAATGATGACCTAGTCGTATAGCCCTGATGATCTAACTAGACCTATCTTCCTTATCTTAAACTTACTTTCACAGGTAAGGGTCAGGTCGATTGTCCTATACTATGTATTTTCACCTTAAGAAAGCCCTGTTTTGTTTTCTTTAAATTATTGCTATGTGCAGTTAGGCGTTTACATAACCTGACATACAGTTTGCATGAAGTTTACTTTAGGTATCAATAAACACTGTAGGGATTATCAACAAATAATAACGGTATGAAAGGAAACAATAAATTGGTTCCAAATGTTTTCAATCTGTTATTTACCACTGCACAATGTTCTCACCTGTCATTTTAGAAAACAAATTAATCAAAGATAAAAATGATTGGAAATCTCTCAGGAAAAATATAATTTAATATATTTCGATTTTAAAATGCAATGAATACATGGATCTCAAATTACTTTCTTCGTCCACGTTAATTAAGCGGAAAATTAAATTATTAAGTCGTTTGCTTACTCCTCCTCTAGGCGATAATTGCATTAAACATTTTGTACTAATAATGACTGTGGACACTTATCATTAAGTTAAATATCGATGAAAATGCATATCATCATTTGGCTTTTATGCTGTATGCATTGATTAACAAAACTCTATACTGAAGGTAAATAAATCTTTATCAAAGAATTGATAATACGAAACCTTGTGTGGTGATGTCCTTGACAATAGGCACTGAATCGCAGCCATCCTTTGTACACACAAAGCCAGTAACTCTGAAAAAGTTCAGTCAAACTGATACACATCTAATGTTTACTGTACTCTAGTACTTATTGTTTACATGCACGTAAAAAGAAGAGTGCAAAGTGTTTCATGTTCACATGTTATACAGTCTACATAATGCAAGAATCTTTCACACAGAAAAAATAAGTATAAAACACAAACAGATAAATGGTGACAACAAAGAACAGGCTATCAACACTCAGACTTAATATGTCTAAACTAAAATTGTAAAACATTATAAAGGACAATGTTAATAAGCAAACGAGACTTACGAGTATGTGGTACCAGGATCAAGGGGTCCATTGCAGTATGGATTGTATGGCGGGTTGTTACAGTTCTCATTACCAACAGTGAAGTCTCTTTGTATGGCACATGAATCCTTATTTTCTACAATAAATCAGTGTACTATGAAGCTTCAGCAAAATTCATAAGCTTAGAAGAAAGAACACTCCCTCACCACGGAAACGTTCGAAATTATTACATATTTTTATTAAAAAGTAGATCATACCTGTCCAACGCCTGCACTTTCTTTAGTTCTTAGACTTGTGACCATTTTACTGACAACATCTACCTGGCTGTCAAGCTTGCTATTGGTCAAAGTAATATAAGTGTGAGAGCGCATAATCTGTAGGATATTGTAGAGGATCCTATCTTAATCTTAAAACAAACAACTGGTCACTATAGCATGCTATTGTACGACAAGCTATGGTTAGCAGTCCAACACGACATCAATGAACAACAATGATGCAAACAGTTTTGGCCAGCCTCCATCATTGCCCACTGGTTCTCAGCTGAATTATAAGACAAACTTGATGTATGTTCTATGTTCCTGCAAGCTTGATCACAATAAACATTATATTTTTTTAATAAGATCAAGGAGCATTCATTAAGTTCACGGTGTTAGTGGAAAGACAGAGTAGACAGTACGACGTATAAAAAATTTTTTTTGAGCCCTCAAGACTCTTATGTGATAAGGAGTAATTTATGAAATACAATCATTAAGCAATACTGGCGATACAGCGAGTTTCAGCTGGAAAAGGACGAACATTTGAAAAATAAGTACATCACACAACTAGAGTATCTTTATTTCTGCGTCTTGAAGCATATCAACATCCACAAGTAACAATATCTTGAGCTTGACTGACGTGACACGAGGGTCAGCAGCCATACATCGAGTTTCAATCAACAAGTTAATATTTTTGTCCATTCAACCTCATTGTAACTATTTTTTTATCAAATACATAGGCATTATTAGAATACTGATGGTTGAGGTAGAATTGTTTTTTAATGATGTCGTCACACATGTAGGAGACTGGGTGCTCAAAAACTAATGTCGGGTACAAGCAGCTGAAGAGTGGGGGAAGTGAAATAAAACAAACACATGGGAATGGAGCCTAGAGTTCTGTACATTTAATGCGCTCCTTAACAATCGAGTTTATGGGTGATTTAGATTTTAATACCAATTTGAAACTCAGCTAGGCCTTCCAAAAACTTTATTTAATAATGTTAGTGGCCTCATCAGACCTTCCTTAGCTGTGTCTTACTTTATGTGAAATTGCCATGCGCATTCAGTAATTATAATCACGAATCATCCTGATTAGTGATAACCAGTACACATATAGTTATTACCTGTCTCTGCTCAGTTTACTTTGCTGCACTTACTCAGAAAAGATGGTCGAATCTGGTAGTAGCCCATGAATCTATTGTACCATGTCGGTAGAGTAGATAAATTGCCTTCAATTTTCCATGATTCTAAAAATAAATGAAATTATCGATAATTTACAATCATAAACACACGAATGTAAACGTAAAGTTTACATAAACATAAATATTTACGTAAATATTTACGTAAACATAAATATATATATATATACCCTAACCCAATAGAGTTATTAAAGTTTTTTAGATGTTTTGTTATAGGGATCACTAAAAGACACAGAAATAAGTATAATAAAAGTAAAAATGTACATTTCCAATTCACTTGGTTTGTTTATACCAGGTACCCAGTTTTATGTGAAACTTAAAGCTGAAATGAGGATAATAACAAAAGTCTTCGACATGAGCAGCATTGTTAATAAAGAAGGATCTCTTTTACAATTTTCAAAAAAAAAGTATTTAATTCTCTATTATTAGTGATATGTTAAAGATTCTTCCTAAAAGTTTAATTGTTTGGTATATTTTTCTTTCCCGGGGCGAAAATAAATAAAGGATTTACTTTTGGAAATCGCAAATCCATTGTTGACGACTTTCCCGTAGGTGTCAGATGTCATGAAGCAATAAGATGTCAATGAAAGAGTGAATCTTGTCTTTTGTATTTGTGTCGGTATATCACAGGCTTGGTGCTGTTCTTTATCAATGATGTTTGGTTTAATCGTCGGGACTTGAAAACTCGTACACTTGCTACGACCCTTGTATTTTCGTTCTATCGCCGCCATCTAAAGAATGAGACAAAGAAAAATGCCAATAATATGATAGCGTCCATCCCACACTGTTTATTCATTACACAAAAACCTCACTTACACAAAGTGTGTAGTTGGATCCTGTCTCCACAGGAAGCAGGAGGCTGCACGTGGTCCAGGTCCTGTCTTGGCGCATCCCGTGATTCTCTTCCTTATCCCCCTTCTCACAGCTCACATTCCTTGTCTCCTTCAAATACAAAACTTAAACTGTATTATGCATCTCACAAAATCTTGAACATATAGTTTATTTTCAGTTCAGCAGGCTTTGGTGTTGGACAATAGTCATGAACCTTCGTTCCGCAGCCCATTTCAGACTTCGACGACCGAGTGTTCAGTCAGGGAATACTAACAAGAAGACTGTGGGTTTCCGATCCTTCTCCAATGTCGCCCCGCTTCTGTGGAACTCGCTTTCCCTCTCGACTAAGGAGTCTGATAGTATTGCATCTTTTCGGAAAACTCTTAAGACTCACTTGTTTAAGATTATTTGAAGCCGTTCATTTGCCCTGCAGTTTGGTGGCTGCTGGGTTCCCCCGCGCATTGAGCGTATCTCTGTGATACGGATACTAGCGCCTTACAAAACTACATCATCATCATGTGTAAGTCAGGAATGTCCTATGGCATGTCCTAGTCCTGAGGCTGAAAACCGGAATATGAATCCGGCTGAATTAATGTCCACCCTTTTCGTTATTGCTGACGACTTGGATTTTGCTGTCTTCGTCATGGATAATATTTAGGATTCAGTTATTACATCACTTTATTATAAGCTAGTAATTTGCTTAAAGTTCATGGTTACCACAATATGTAGGCTTGTGCTGATACATACATACAAAAAGACAAAACCAGACATAGTAGAGGAAGAGAAATCTAAAGAGAGGACTGACCGTGGGCGTGAAAGACTAACACATAAGGAAAAATATAGATACAGACATTGATATCACATTATCTCGCCATATTCACTTGTAATACTATGAACATACGGTGACATTACAACATGCTGTAGTATGTATGACACCCAGACTTACGGTTGTGCCGCCATTACTAAGACTGTATTGGTAGGATGTGATGTCGTCGCCTCGCTCACGTGGACAGACCTCCTCCCACGTCACACAGACATCATCGTAAGACTCCCAGGGTGCATTGCCACACTTGATATCACCTTCTACAGGCTCCCGTGTCTTTACATCCAGGTGAGAAACAGCACCAGGGACTTTAGTCAGAAACCACCAGAAACAATAGAGCCACTTTATTTATCCATCAAAGCACACAGAAGCAGAAAACAAACTTTATCGGTAGAATCAAAATACGTCCTATAGTATTGTCATTTAATGGAGTCATGGACCACACAAAAATATATCTATATATATACACACACATAAATAATAACATATTTTGTATCGGATAGACAATATGACAATATGAAGTAATCTCAAAATGGCCAAAATGTAAAATTTTTGACAATTTTATGACCGGTGTAGGGCCTTAGGAAAGGTTAAAATGTTGAGTAAAGATGTCTTTAGAGCATCTCGGGTTTTGTGTATTTAGACGCCCGATGGGTATATATGACACGTGGCTGATGTTAAAATGTTCACAGACTTACTTTCTGGAAGAGTTCTGACTGTAACCCACTGAGGTGTGGAGCTGCCTGTTTCAGTAGACATCACCACCGCCACCTGGTATTGCCAGAAGGGGTAGGGCACCGGGAAGACATGGGGGCCTTGGATAGAGTTCTCCTTGTCTGTATGAGAGGACAGTCTACTGAGCAGTGATGTTACATGAGAGAAGTTAACACTCAGGCTACACACCTGTCAGTTTGTAGCCATGTTAAACAGGTAAAACATTAATTACATAAAATATTACACACAGTCGCCGTAGTGGAGACAGGGTAGAGGAGAGCTACCCAGACGTGTGGCGATGGACTTATAAGCAATTTTTATCTCCCCTTCACTAGAAAAATGTTTTGGCGGCGTCTCCCACCCGCTTTTTTATTTGATCTGCTCCGTCTCTACACGATGTATGATGACATGACCTGGTGACCCCGTATATGTTTATTGTGTCAAGCAAGTAGAATATCACATTATTGGAATAGCATCATGACCAGCTACTACAGCGCAGTAAACCTGTGATAAGCGAGGTCACTACATTTCTTAGATAGTCTGCAGCGGGATGTGATGGTGTACTAAAATAAAAACTGTTACTGCCTACTATCCAGAAGACATGGATACATCATTTACTGTTATAGGTAACCTTTATGTCGGCCGGTGGCTCCGATCAGCCACTTTTACTAGCCACAAGGCAAGACTGTTTACCTTCTTCCATCCCTGTGGTTTCATCCCACCTGTTGGAATCCAAACGGATTACTTTTTACAATATTAGAAAGCATTTCTCCACCTACATGTGGTCACATTCCAGGGTATAATGATCGGCAACGTTGTGTCCACGTCACATCCTGTTTCCGCCTCTCCGACCCCAGGGTCAGCGTCTCTGATGTACAGGGTGTAGTTCGCGGGGTCAGGAGAAGGTAAGGTCCAGGTCACAGTGACACTTCTAGATCCCATGGATGTGGCGTTTATGTTTGTAACATCAACTGGATCTTTACAAAAATAGAAAAATTGGTAAAAGTAACAATATTTCCTAAAATCAATCTATTTTAAAGTTAAACTGTAAATATGTTACGCTTAAGATTAAAAAAAAAGAATTTTGTTCCTTTTAGTATAAAAACCAACCTGAACGGTTTGCTGGTATGTTTTTGTTTTGTTTTGTTTTTTTGCTTGTTTTTTTTTAGATTTCAGTAGTTATAGGCGATATAAAACTAACGTGAGCATTTCAGCCCCAAAAACTCGTCCGTTAATTAATTATCCGCTAAGATTCGCACCTGCGATCAACGAGCGCTGATAACAGTGTTCTTTTTCCCGTTGGTAAAACCATTCACAGCATTGCCAGCATTCAACCTTTTAAAGTATCACAAATCCTAAATAATTCTACACTTTGTTGTGTTACAGATATAGGTGTGTGCGTTCGTGGTTGTCTTTATATCAGGGGTCTCAAACTCGCGGCAAAAAGTTTGACAAAAGTTTGCGGCCCCCACCTCAATATCAAAGTTTCATGTTAGTGCGGCCCGAGTTTGATACTGTTATATCTTCTCCTCTCTCGCTCCTTAGTCTGCAGCTTCCAGTTTCTGTCAACTGTCCTCTGGATGGTCCGGGCGGGTGGCCATAAATCTTGACCAGTGACACGTGGCCCGCCGACTTCAAGCGGACGGCCGTGGGAAAAGTTGGGTGTCTGCCAGTTTCATTGAATCGGTCAACTTCAAAGGGAGGACTGGAGACACGCCAAGCAGAGGGAGAAACATCTTGGCTTCTGCGTGAGAAAAATCCTCACTTTTCAAACTGCGCGCTGGCGAAAAGAGGTCCGTCTCGAGGAAACGTAAAGTTGTATGTGGTGAAGATAGGCCATTTGTGTTGGTAGTTCAAAGTGGTGAAGTGTGATTTGCCACAGAACTGTGAGTGACTATTGGAGTGTGTGTTGAACTGAGGTGTGCGGAACGAAAGTCAGTTTAAGTTTGCCATTGCGCAACATTGATGCCGCAAAGACTTTTACGCACAGCCCCAAACATGTCTTTTTCAAAGCCTGCAGTTAAGAGAAAGGTTGGTGATGAGCACAGACAATTTCAGGAAAAGTGGGAAGAGCAATATTTCTTTGTTGAGCACAGAGGCAGCCCAACGTGTCTTATTTGCACAGAGAAAGTTGCAGTGCACAAAGAATACAATTTGAAACGTCATTACACAACTAGACATGCTGAGGAGTATGCAAAATACCAGGGAGATGAGAGAGTCAACCGGGTTGCTAATCTTAAAACATATCTACTGAGGCAACAAAATTTCTTTAAGAAAGCAACCAAAGAGAATGACGCAGCAGTCGAAGCTAGCTACGTGGTTAGTGAGATGATTGCTAAAGCAGCAAAGCCATTCAAAGAAGGTGAATTTTTTCAAAATGTGCATATTACAGGCTGCAAGTATTGTCTGTCCAATACAGTAGCAGAGCGCATTTCTGACCTGTCAAGTGACATTTATGTCCAACTGTGTGAGAAAACAAAATGTTTCAGTGTATACTCAGTCGCTCTTGATGAGACCACAGACATCACCGACACTGCCCAATTCGCAGTCTTTGTCCGCGGTGTTGATGACACTTTTGAAGTCATAGAGGAGTTGCTCACAGTGATTCCAATGCATGGCCAGACCACAGCTCAGGAGATATTTCACCAGCTGTGTGATGCCATTGAGAATGCCGGTTTGCCTTGGAGGAGGTTTGTTGGAATAAGAACTGATGGAGCGCCATCAGTGACAGGGAGGAAAATGGACTGGTGGCACTTGTTCTAAAAAAAAAAAAAAAAAAAAAAAAAAAAAA
>SRHC01000034.1:121709-173950 GCA_004794325.1 Pomacea maculata | reverse complement strand
GTTCTAAAAAAAAAAAAAAAAAAAAAAAAAACAAACTGGAAGAGGAAAGTGTGGAGGAGGCCATTGCTCTGCACTGCATTATTCATCAGCAGGCCCTTTGCAGCAAATGCCTGAAGTTTGACAATGTGATGTCTATCGTTGTGAAATGTATCAACCAAATCAGATCCAGGGGCTTAAAGCACAGAAGGTTTCGTGCTTTTTTAGAGGAAATGGAGTCAGAATATGGGGATGTGCTCTACTTCACCGAGGTACGTTGGCTCAGCAGGGGAAACATTTTGAAGAGATTTTTTTAGTTGAGAGCCGAAGTGAAAGCCTTCATGGAGAAAGATGGGGTTGCTGTTCCTGTGCTAAGTGATCCAAAATGGCTCATGGACTTAGCTTTTTTGGTTGATATGACACACGAGCTTAACGTACTGAACAAGAAGCTACAAGGTCAGGGGCAACTTGTCAGTGCTGCCTATGACAACGTGAGAGCATTCGCTACAAAACTTATGTTATGAAAAGTCAAGCTTTCTCATACAAACCTTTGCCATTTCCCAGCATGCAAGGCACTCATGGATGCAGGCACACCGTTCAGTGGTGAAGAGTATGTGGATGTCATTTTGAAGCTACAGGAGGAATTCGATCACAGATTTGCAGACTTCAAGACGCACAGAACCACATTTCAAATTTTTGCGGACCCCTTCTCCTTTGATGTGCAAGATGCTCCTCCTGTGCTTCAAATGGAGCTCATTGACCTGCAGTGCAACTCTGAACTCAAAGCCAAGTTCAGGGAGGTGAGTGGAAAAGCAGACAAGCTCGGGCAATTTTTGAGAGAATTGCCCCCTAGCTTCCCTGAGCTTTCTCGAATGTTCAAGCGGACCATGTGTCTTTTGGGGAGCACATACTTGTGCGAAAAGCTTTACTCTACCTGGAACTTCAATAAGTCCAAGTACAGATCCAGACTTACTGATGAGCATCTTCAAGCCGTACTGAGGGTCTCAACTGCTTCCTCCCTTAAGCCAAATGTGGCTCGGCTATGCGAGAGTAAGCGCTGCCAGACCTCTAGCAGCAAGAAGTAGGCAGAAGAAGCCATGTTCAAAACAGTTTATGTTCAATGTTCCATTCATGTTCAGAAAGTTAAATGTTAAAGAAATGCTAATACAGACATCTGAATCTGAATAATAATAATTACATTTCTCTGGTCAGCAACTATATTTTCTTCAGTCTTCTATATCTGCTGTATTATTATTATATTTTCATTTTCAATTTATTTATTTATTACTGATTGATTTATTTTTTCTTATGAATTTGTTAATTTATTTTTATTTTTTAACACAAAAAAAGATGAAAAAACAAGACATTTGATAACATTGGAATGTTTTTGTAAGAGCTTTTCTTGTGGAAAACCTGATGCGGCCCAGCCTCATCCAGACTCTGCTTCCAGTGGCCCCCGGGTAAATTGAGTTTGAGACCCCTGCTTTATATACTTATCCATTAAAAGTTAAGAAGTCAAGATACTTTATATTAAAATAAAGTCAGTAGCTGTTTAAAACGTTTTCTATTATTTGTGTCAGAATAAGAAGTCGTTGTGTGTCAAGAAACCATATCAGAACGGATTTATATTATGCATAATCAGTTCACGGACTCACTGCTATTTACAATGTACACCCTAGTCACGACACACCTCGATGATTTCTGTGCAACAGGGAGACTAAATCTTCCGACAAAGCAACCCGTGCATGTCATAAACAGTGCAAGTGTATCCAATATCGGCAAACTATCAAATTAACCAAGTCATTAAAGAAAAGTTTTCTTTTGTGAGGCTTTGTGTTGAAGTGCTGATACTTCATTAAAGCCTCCATGTACATGTACATCTGAGGAGTAAAGTAACTCGAATATGACAGAGTTGTGTTCCCATGAAACATCTCACCACCAGCGCCAGTCGTTGTCATCAGGGTAGATATCATGATGATATTCGTGTTGAGGTCACAGTAGATGTAATACAAGTCAAACGTGTAGTTTGTTGACGGACGAAGATTATCGAGGGGCAAAGTGATGTTGATGTAGCCGGGCTCATCCTCGCATTTCTCCAAATTAATGTGTGATTGACGTCCACACGATGACGGAGGCTAGCGATAGAGAAAGTCTTTTAGTTAATTCTCCTAAAATAAAATATTATTCACAAGTCTTACATTGTTTATAAGACCTAAATTACTTTTACTTCCTTATGAATTTGCGTAGATGTGCATATAATAATTATAATCAAGTTCCAAACTGGGTTTGGCCAAGGTTTTTTTAATCATCCACTTGGTTAAGGTAGATGTTACAAATATTAAATGTCTTAATTAAGTTCTATTCGTTAATGCGTGAGGGAAATATTTTTAGGCACATTTATTCACTGAGAGTACAAAAAATATAAAATGCATTTGAAATAGACTATTTCCAAACCAGTATTTTATGGTGAAATAATAAAAACCGTTTTTTTTCTGTAGATCAAGTCTCTTGTGTGTATATATATAAGGTTTCTAAAGTGTGCTATATTAAACAACTGACATGCATTATATGTGATAATTTTATATTTACTCATGAATAACGCTGTGAGTTGAAAACAATATTTGATAATTAATTTGTACCAGTAAAAGTACAGGTAAGGCAACTGACAGGTAGTTTGTCTTTAAGAGCACATTAATGCCGTGTCTTATTGTAGGACGGTCGTTTAATCAGTTTAGTATTAAATATAATAAAACTGAAGGCTACTTCAAAAGTAAAATGTCTAGAACACAATAAAAGTACATGGGTCACAGTGGTGGAGGTGACGATGATGACATACCTGAGGACAAAAACTGCGATTACATCTGTCACAGGACGGGAACACCACACAGCGCGTGTCACTGTTGTTATCTCTGATGTTGACCATCATGTACCCGATGTCTACTTTCATGGCGACACAAAAGGCCTCCATCAGGATGTTTGCTGATCGGGACCAAGTGCTTACAACAGGGCTACTTCTTACAGGTTCTGTAAAGTGACATAAAATATCACACACAAAAAACAGACATACAAAAACACACACACATATACACACAATAAAAAACCCACAAAAAACAGACACAAACGCAAAAAAACAGACATACACAAACACACATATATACACACAAAGGCACCAGAAACCACAAAAACACGCACACCAAAACACACTCTAACACACAAAAACACACATCAACAAACACACATACAAAGAAATCAACCAAACAAACCCCTTCAACCTTCCACCCCCAACCTGTTTCGATGTTTTGAGATGTGCTAATATCTACATAAGTTTGATATTTTGTAACTGGTTTGCTAAAACGATGGTCCCGTTAAGACGATTACTTACCTGAGTTAAAATAATAGTAAAGTTTTTGCTGTTGAACTGCAGTTCCATTACATGCAAACTTTGCGGTGTAGTGGACATTTTGTGCCAAATTTGTAAATATGCAATTTGATTCTCCATTTTCCTTAAAAAGTGCATCAAGAAGCTTCTCTGTCTGGTTATGAGGACACAAGGTGCAGGCGATATTTTCTGTACAGTTGTTCGCCCAGAACTGGACCTCCACTTTGCCTGGACCAAATGGTTTGTCTTGGGCGCCGGCAGCACTTGGTGCTAAAACACACGTTGTTTCTGTTAAATAGTACTTATCTGTAGATTAATTCAAAGATAGGATACAGAAGAGCAAGTAAGTAAAAGAGTAGATGCACGTCATCCTGCTTTTATATTGAGCAATACATGTATTCGCTTCCACGTGAGAGCAATACTTAACCCCGAATACTTGTTGACAATGTGTGTTGAGATGTCGCTCAGACTCACGTCATTTCTCACGAGAGGATATTTTCTAACATTTCTTTACTGTACATAGAACCCCAACGACCAACAACCAGCACAAGACCCAACACTTAAATTCTGTCATACAAGGGAAAATTTCAGAATTGGGTACATTACATGGAAAGACTCGATCCTGTGTTAAACGCTGCACAACAGGCGTTAACTGTTTGAGTAAACATGTTTTTTAAAACAGAAAACACATGAAAACAAGGACATTTGTTGATGTTGTGTGTAGAAGGGATTATGGTCAGGCACACATTACCAAAATGAAGCTTAAACTAAATATTGAAAAGGTAGATGACTCACCAGTTTGGGTACAGATGTCCGCCAGTGCACCCTGTTTAATGAAATTACAGTAATCGGATTCTTAAAATAATGAAGGCTGTTAAATTCTTACGCTTACAACTTTACTGATTCAAGGGCATCAATTAGAAGATTTTTTTACTAGGGCTGCACTGTTCTTAAGTATTTTATAATCTGTTTATCATATAGACATGGATTTATGATTATGTTCTTTCTCTGATAGAATAGCTTAATAATAAGGTTGATTAAATGCCTACTTTACGCCACCATCAAAGGTCTGCTCAAAGAAAGAAAATATAGATGGTGATAATGATGCTTAATGAAATAACAGTTATTTCTTTGGGTTTTTTTAAAAATAAAGGCATTAGTTTATCTTTCCTCTCACATTCCTACTACATAAAAATCAGTGAGATGATTTTTACTTACCACGCGTTGAATATTATATAATATTATGCTAGACTTGATACTATAAATGACAGTTTATAGTATAGTTACAGTTCTTTATATAACTGATTTGTGGTCTTTCTTTAAGAGTATTGTAACTTGTTTAACACAGTTGAGATATATATATATACATTTTACACCACCATTTAACTCATAGAAATAATAAAAACACTACTAATAATAATAATTTAAGAGAAGACGCAGCCTTGGGTTGGAGAGCCTTCTGAGCACCAGGATACTGGATTATTAACTCTCTCTCTCTCTCTGGGGTCGATGCAAGAGGATACCAAGGACCCAGAATCAGACCGAAAAGTTAAGAGGCGAGACCTTATCAAAGATTTTTTGCGGACTGCATAGGACCCAAGGGATGCAAGGTGATGGAAGACAATATAAACAACTAGGGAGACAGTATCGTCCACAGAGAGCTTTTTTACTTTTGTGACTAAAGCACCTTCTCATGTTCAAATTGCCCACCGTGACAAATAAAGGTGCTCATTGTCATGGTCATTGTCATTTGCAGCTTGGCCGACGAAGACGGTGGTGGGAGGAGGAAAGCACATTCGCGACTGGGTAGCTCGCCTCTACCCTGTCTCCACCACGGGGACTGTGTGTAATATTTTATGTGATTAATGTTTCACCTGTTTAACATGGCTACAAAGCAAGGTCGAAGAGATCGAGAAGAGGGCATATAGACTTGCAAACCTCTCTAACTCACTCGCTAGAATAACAAATTAGTGTTAAAGAAAGGTCAAAACCTGTTTAAATATACAATTTGAAATTAAGAATCCTTATGTAGTCGCGGGTCACTGGACTGAGAATTACAGACGTAGTGTGTGGATTATAGATATGTTGCAATGAAATATTGACCGAGAAAAAAAAATTAAAAAAAAAATAAATATAAAAAGAAGAGACGAAAAATAGTTTCGGAGGCAATTGTCTTAAACCCAGACTTCAGTACAGAGTACAATTTTTGGACCTTGGTGTAATTACATGTTCTCCTTTTACATATTCTTCTTTTATTAATTATATTTTTGCCTTACATACGTGTACTTATGTCTTCATTGATAGTGTGGATGCGTCTGTTTCAATATCGCAATAAAGTGTTGAATGGATGCTAAAGTCAGTCATCCATTGCATGACAGCTCACCGTTAGTAGAGGTGAGCTTAAATGTACAGGCCATTATGTTACACCTTGCAATCCGTTACATTTGCCCCCCATCCATCCAACACTAATAATGAGCGAGTGGATAGAGGTGGCGACATCTAGAGGGAACATGATAGATAACTAGCGGTAACTTTGAGAAAACCCGCTCTGCATTGAACAGTGGAGAGAACAGGTGGAAAGATACAGAAGGGCAGCTGAACGATCTTATAAAACGGTCATCACCTTACCACAACATCTTGTTTCAGATTTTAAAAGCTCATTCCAGCTTAAAAACGTTTTTAAGAGCTACTTGTTGCACTCACACAAATACTTTTACCTACATGTTAGCATGTTACACCGAGACTTTCACTTACATACAGACAGCCCAAGACACACAGCAATGCCAGTGCCCGGCTCATGGCGTCCTCCGTACGTCCTGTGGCTCTCAGGTATGGAATGTCCAGTCACCTGGACGCTAACGGTAAACAACAGTCACACGATTTGTCGGAAAGACACCAACATCAAGTCTGCATCCTATTCTCGCACTTTTGCTTGCCTTGTATAAACAACCTAATAAATTCATAAATGCGAGTGCACATATATTGTATGCCTTACAAACTGAAAAAAATCAAAGAAATGCATGCATGTACCCTTATATATATTATAGATGGACATAAGACTGGACATACATATGGCTCTAGGTAAGGAAAGTTTTGTTATTTTTGATCAACTGAGGTTATTTTAAAATAGTTCATTATGAGCTGTTATGAGTGATTTCCAAGTTATTTAGTTTATGTGGCTTTGTGAACATAATCTCAATTACTATCCATGTTCGGATGTAAAATAATGATGTTGCTGTACATTTTACATAATTCATACTATCGACAGTTAATTATATGATTGTTTTACACATTACAGTTTATGAAAAGGTTAGTGATGATGGCTGCTGTTGTTCCCCTTGAAATGTGCTCAGGCTCACGCCTGCTCAATAAAACAATTGGAAAATTGGAATCTCACAGTGAAAAAGTCAGACTACCAACAAATGCACGAACACGCGCACACACACAAACGCACCCGCGGGCGCACCCACACACACACACACACACACAAATATTTCTACTTGGAAAAGCGACCGTTAAGCACTGCAGTCAAGCGCTCAGACGATGTTCACACTAACAGCAGTGATAACGAGACCCCAAGTCATCTTCAACTTCCGCGTCGCCATATGCAAACGGGCCTATAGGGTGGTTTTAGCCTTTTGTACAATCGATCATCATCCCTGGATTGAATCTTCAGTCTGTTTTATTTTGTACTACACCATTAATTTAATGTAATAATAACATTTACATAATTTTTACTGATTGCACAAGAAAAATACATTCAAAAGATAAGAACATATGCTGCCAGATTTATGAAATAACAGGAAAGGTCAACAGAGGTACACGAGGTTCAAAAAGCCATGCAGTCAGTGTGATTAATAAAGGAAGAAAACAGTAGCAAAATGTGGCAAGAATATTCACAAAGCATACGACTTACCTCTAACACGAGTTTTGTTCTAAAAAATGTCGACAAGTACAAGGATGTCTCCAAAGCCCGCCACTAGCAGCATCAGCAACTTGCCAGCCTGGATCTGAAGACTCGACTGTTACTCCTTTGCTGGCAACGCCCTTCTCTCACTATCTTATTCCGACACATACACCATCCTGATCATGAGGCTAAAGCTAAATCTGACTGTGGTATAGCCAGTTAGGTATTGTGTGATATGGATATCGCGCTCGACTGGAATGTGATCGTCTTCGTCGGCGATGTAGGATGTAAGACAGTGAGATACGCCAGTGAGACATGTCTGCCATCCATATCTAACATCCAGCCAAATCCTAGTGACATGTCCTCAACATGTCCTCCAACTGACTCCAGGTCGTCATCAATCTAAGTCATATGATTAGAGCACGTTCGAAAAAATATCATTAAGCAAGAAAAGGAAAGGAAAATAAATACTAGATACAGGGCTTCTGCTAAGGCTAAATTCTTTGGGGTCCCAGGGACCCCTTCTTCAGATTTTTAAAGGGGTCCCTGTTCTTCGCCCAAATTTGAAGGGGACCCCATTGACGAAAATTGAAGGGGTCCTCCGAACTTTTAATGCCTACTGTACGCATTTTTTTTGCGTAAGCAGAAGCCCTGCTAGATAGAAAAATAAAAGAAATTTTTCAACGCAAGAAAGAAAAAAGAAAATCGTGTAAATAGAAGTTGGCTTACTATTTTTTTAAGGATAAAGCAGCTTAGAAAACAAAGCAAAGTACAACAATAACAGTGACAGGAGTGGGAGAAAATATTGCAATAGTAAGGGAGCTACTTAAATTCACTAAAGAGGTAAATCCTAGAAGCCCTAATGGTGGTTCCTGTAAAAGGACAAGCTCATTTCAGACACTTGGGCAGGAGAAGGAAACAGAGTAACGTGAAGCATGTGTAAGAGTAACCATGAGCAGGCTGAGGCTTTCAACTCTTTGACAGACATCCTGGTATCCTGTGGCCTGACCACGAGGACAAGGATGGCACAGAGAGGCCATTTTGAATGACAAATCTTCACGAAGATAGCACAATTAGAGTATCGTACTAAGTCTAAGCTTGTTTGCCATATTACCTTGTTACCTGTAATAAATAAAATTACATCAGATGTCATGAAAACTTGCCTGTTGTAGCAATAATAAGAAAGAAGAATTAATGATAAATCAGATGAAAAAGAGAAGTAAGGTATCAACAAGTGTGCGAGGGCAGATATTCATGAGTGCGGGCAAGAGCCTGTGTCTGTGTGGTATCTGTCAAGCAAATGGCGGCCAACATCAAGTCCTCCTGCAAAATCCTTTTGAAAAAAAAATATTCAAATGTTGTGTTCAGCGTGGCTAATGACTGACAATGTCATGTTGGCCGACACAGCTAGTGACAGGATGTAGCTTACTGAACCCGCAGCTTCACTCGTCTCTATCAAAAGGATCTTAAGATGTTTTCTGCACAGGAAGTCCGGTACACGAGGCGAGCTGCCTTGGACTTTGTCTAGGCTGAGAAAACACAAGCTAACTCCCAATTATCTGTGTAATGAGTAATAACGGCCATTAACTAATTAATGGATGGGTTTTGATGGCTGAAATGTACAGGTTACGTTTGTATCGCATATATCTACCGGTATCTGAAAAAATACAAGCCATTTGGGTTGGTCTTAAAGTGCTTCCCTTGCCAATAAGTCAACTCTTTCCTTTTAGCTCCATCGTGTGACCAAAGAAAGTTGCCAGAGCCAGCAAGAAAGGAACTGTTTTCAGTCTAAGTTACAACACAACAGTCAAGTCCGCATCACCGCTGTCCACAGCCATGACAAAAGAGAAGTTTAATGACAGTGAATTATAAAAAACAAAATTGAGATATCATTGAAATGCTATCAGTAACATTGGTAGATTTCTTAACAAATATATCATTTATCTTTCTTGAACATGTTCATACTTTTATCGACGGAAAATGCTAATTTTTGTCAAGGCGTGTATGTTTTACTAGTGTTTGCTCCCACTTGCATGTGCGGACAACACAGAGAGACAATTTAAATTATTATTGTTATAGCAGGTTCAACACAAAATCCTTCATAAAAAATACCATTGTATCTTCGGAGTTTTGATCATCTTTGGAAAATAGAAATAATGATAGTCACACACACACACACACGTCTATTGCATGCACAAGGAAGGAGGTCAAACCAAACTGAAGAGACTGACGTGAGTGACAAAGCATTACAAATTCAGAGAGATAGGCTATACAGTTCTTAGCATTTTCATTGATGGCTACTTTACACATAACATCAGATAAAGTATTTTTCTACACGTTTTCTTTGATGGGATCCTTGACCCTTGAGATCGTGGTCTGTGTTTTCTAGTGGACACCCTATTGTCTCCCTCCAGTCCCATTGTCTCTTGTCAGCTGTGTTCGTTGTCCTGAATTCTAACTCTCAGGTCTTGGTTTTTGACCTGGTTGAACAGGTTCTGTCACCTGTCCATACAGATCAGGCTGATGGGGGCTATGCAATTTCTATGCTGACAGCAAAGACATCCCACTGATGTCCTGTCTCCCGAATGAGGACTATGAGGACTGTGTTCACAGATGAGGTCCATGATGAGAGTGTCAGGGTGTAGCCTCTTTCCGTAGCTTGTCCTTACTTCCGCTTAACCTCGGTATCATAAATGATTTTGAGAACATTCTGTTCTCTATATCCGAGTTGTTTTTTAGAAACACTTCCAGAGTCTCTCCTCACGCTGTTCAACATGCTGGGCAAATCATTATCTCCACCATGACATCGACCACACCCATCCACACTCTCTCTCTCTCATGAATTTTCTTCCCTCGCAAAATTTAATCAAGTATCAAATCGTTGTGAGTCGTTCCAAGTAGTCAAGTGTTTAGGAAGGATGACAAATATCTGTGAATACAGATAAGGTAGTCCTGATATATTATGCATGCACACACACTCACACACAAGCGTAATTAAATTCTGTAATGTGATAATTCCTTATTGTTATCAGAGGGAGCTTATTGACTCTGGTGTGTTGATAAGAGCTCTGAAGAACCACTTTTGTACATTTCTTATGTAGAAAATGTTCGAACTTATATACAGATATTAAGAGAAATACTGTTTCTAACATATTGATGAACGCGATATCATGGAGATTTACACAGGAGGCAAAACTTGAAAATCCATTCCTTTTCTAGCGACATAATCACAGACATACAGACACAAGCTGGGTATGCACACACCTCTCATACTAAAATTTGAACACTTTGGAATGGTCTTCAGACCATGATTCTGTTCTGCAACTATTCTACCGCTGTCTTGTGAGTACAGCAAAATGTTGGGATGTGTGTAGAACCTGGTTGCTGTTAGTGCTGGGGATACATGGGTCTCTATGGTTACACCAAACAACGAGCAACTCTATCAAGCCTATAATACTTTTAAATCCTCTGTATGCTAACGTGTATAGTCACAGAGGCCATAGATGAATTGCAATAGTTTAATTACATTCAGTAGCATCAAGTTAGAATTCGTGAGGACATACATGGATTTTTTTTTAAACTTCAACATATACCAAAGGTTTAAAAGTGGTGAAATGAGTAGATTTGTAATAGTTTGTAGCACGTGTACAGCGGTCTTTTTCACCATGCCTTGATATGTGTGCAACTATCTGCCTCTCTTTACCCGTCCGTCTGTCTGGCTGGTTGAGTGGATGGCTGGATGGCTGGCTGCAGCTGTTCTCTACCTATGGGGCGCGCCTACAAGGGGGGCGCGAAGGTGGTCCTTTTTTAAAAGTTTATTATACCGGTATTAGTGAAATTAGTTTACATTGTGCAGCCGAGTGGTGAGGGGGCTCAAACTCCAAATCTCTTCTCCCTATTCAAGTACACTGTCTCGGCATGCAGTGACTTCTCACTTCCAAAACTCAAAACACAATCCCCCTCTCAACAATTAAGCTTCCAATCTCCCTCCTCTCGCCTTTTGTCCTCTCTCTCTCCCCCAATCTCTCATCGCTGACTCCCCTCTCCCTCTCCAGTCACACCTCTCTCTTTTTTTTAAACATCTAAAAGGCAGGCATTCAGTCCTAGTACTCTAGTCCCTGGCAGAAGGCCATGACCACACAGTGCGGGGTGGGGGCTTAAGAACGGCCGATGGCTGCTGCTATTGGCATATTTATCTGACATATTTGAGAAGCTGAACCTTGTGAATACTTCTCTGCAAGAGAAAGACACCACCATATTACAAACAACTGACAAGATGAATGCTTTCGTCCGAAAAATTTCGTTGTGGACGCAAAAGATATGCCAAGAAAATATTTTTGATATGTTTCCGTGCTTGTGTAAGTGCAAGGCTGACAACTTGAATCTTGATCAGGTGAAGAATGTAATTATTGCCCATCTAAACGGACTGCAAGAAAGGTTTCAGCATTATTTCGCTGAAATTGATGTGACTAAATACGATTGGATTCGTAATCCATTTCTGGCTGATCCTAGCACAAGCGGGTTGTCCACGGAAGAAGAAGAGCAGCTCATCGACCTTTCGAGTGACCAATCGCTGAAAATGGTCTTCCAAACAACACCAGTGCCAACATTCTGGATTAGCGTCAACGGTGCTTTCTGAGAAAGCAATGAAAGTTCTGCCATTTTCAAGTCCAGAGTTCATTTCTCGTCTCGGGCACGCTGTTCTTTCTCTGCACGTGGCATCTGTTTACAGGGCTGGCTGCTTGCCGTAATATAGCCTCAGTTGCTGGCACGGCGTAAAACACCATTCCCACCCCCCTCTGCCATTTTCAACTTCATATATGTGTGAGGAAGGATTTTCAGCATTGGCAGCACTGAAGTCGAAATACAGAAATCGTGTGGACACAGGGGCTGAGCTGCGAATAGCAGTGGGTACGAACATCGCACACAGGTTCACTTCTCTATGCAACAGCAAGCAGGCTCAACCTTCTCATTAATCAAAGAGAGTGTCCAATAAAATAATATTTATTAGCACCGCAGAATTTGCTTTAGTAAAATTTCATTAACAGTTATACTTCTTGCAGATACGAACTTTGTTCTTCCGTTGTTGATTTGCTCGACGCGGCGTTCGAGGTTAGCTAAGGCTCCCCCCCTCCTCCACCGACCTAGCTGGCTAAGGGGGGGAGGGGGGGCGCTGACGTACCGGTGTTCGTCAGGGGGGGGGGGGGAGCATCACAAGTAAAAGGTTGAGAACCGCTGACTTACTCGATATCTTCATTTCAGCTTGAATTCATTTATTATTATGTATATCATGTTTTACTTCTGTATTTCTGTCTATTTTGTAATAATTTTGAACTCGAAGATTGTTCTTTCTAGCCTTACATCAACTGTTACAAACGTGTCTCAGGTAGAAGATGTAAATGTCGTAAATGTAGTCAATCTTTGTTACAGACTTGGTTTTAGACATTTACCTCCCTTACACTGTCTGCTGACACACAGCCTGGGGTTACATCCCCTGATTATTTCCTGAAATAATTCTATTTTATGAAATGATGAGATTCCGCGGAGACTTTGAAAGATTTATGTATACAGCTGTATTATTTGTGCGAAAATGTAAAGATGTTTTTAATTTATTTTAGTTTAGTACTAATATTCTTTTCAGCTAAGAAAATCTTCAAAAGAATGGTTCTCCTTTTTTTTATTCTTTATTTACTGTCTTGAAAGCAAGAGTGTGTATTTTTACAAGATAAATTCAGCTGGAATACATTCATTCAAAGCTTAATTATTCGAAGACAATTCACCCTCACAGAAATCTTGTCTAGGCCAATACATACCTTGTGTTCATCTTACTAGGCTTCTAATATTTTTTTAGTGCTAATATGTCAATTAGCAAAAGGTTATTACTTCGATTGTGAACATTCACATTAGGCGTGTTACATGACTGAGACTGAAAATACCAAATTTTTTTACTGCATGCCGAAACAATTTTTTATCCTAACAGAATAATAATCAGGAGTAATATTTCTTTGTCCATGATGTGTCGTATGTATCTGAGAGAGAAATGTTCACCTTTGAACTTACATTTTAACATAAGTTCAGGACGACACAGCCATATCAAAAATTATAAGAAAACTGTGCGGACACGTATTATTTGATTGTATGCAGTTATTAACTGATTATTAATTATTAAAATAATGAATTGATTTAACGTTGATTGAGTAAAGCTGGTAAAAATAATCATCCTTTTGTGGCAGAATACTCTGCAATAATCTGATGTAGGACACTTTTCTGCGAAAACGACAAAGCATCCTTCATCAATATATCGTGATATAATAATATATCACTATTTCAACATAAACATGTATATTATCTGCTTTTATACCATGTATATGTATATACTTTTGCTAGTACGAGCACTCTTTGGAATTGTCCCTGGGAATCAATAATGTTGTGTTGTATTGTATTGTATCTTAAGGGTTTTGTATCAAAATTAAATGCTAACTTTAGTTGACAGAAAGCTAGAAATGTATATAAATTAATGTGATAAGAAACAGAAGTACTGGTAACAGAAATGGTGCTGATATATAAACCCTTGAACACCACAGGAAAAGAACAGCAAGACCCTCACACAAATGTCTTGTAGCTCACTAGCTTATTAATACTACAAATATGCACGCCGATATATTGTATAAAGCAAATAAATTTATGAATAACAGCTCAAACAGAAAAACTGAAATAATGTTTTAATCATTCTTTTATTTAAATCTGAGATGTAGTTGCAGTCATTATAGTATAAGAAACATTGATGTTATCTGCATCCGGCTCCATGTCGGAAGCACATTTAAACTGAAGATTGGTCCCAAGTCCTTGGCTCCGCTGGTGTGATGCTCTTGGTCGGTATTTTCTTTGCCATCTTTTCTTGTGACATGCAGCGATTGAATAGGGAAATAAATGTATGAACATTTTGCAATATTACATAAGCCTGATCTTTTATTTACTTTTATATTCAAGCCGTGACAGTTTTAGTTTAAACATTTCATGACCATGTAAAAGTGTTTTCAGATGATGTATACTGCATATACAAGCACAAAGCAATTATTAGTCACATTAGAAAAAACTATTTGCAGGAAGATTTTACATTTAACAAATATTATAATTACATATTTACATGCTCACATAAATCTCTATTGACATTAACATGAAATGTCTAAGAAGACTTTGTGTAATAAAGTAAAGTGAAAAAAATGTTGTACCTTTATTTTTCCTTTCTTTGGCTCTTGATATCCTGACTTTTGGACCAAAATGTTTTTACAACACTGGACTGCCACTCTTGGAGCAAGAGAGACAACCCGACGTCGACTGAAAGACAGTTACTTCCCTGGATATAGCGACAACATAGTGCCCACGTCCTCCCCTTTGCCGTAGCTTTATTCCTAAATTTTATTTAATTTGTTTAGTCTATTAAAGAGGTCATTTAAAATGAATTTTGATACTGTGAACATGTTTACTGTGAGTACAATCGATATTGTGATGATAATAAGCTCAAACCTGCTTTTCTGATGCCCTCTTCACGGGGTACTCTACAGCAATCAGACCTTGTACATAGCAAGCCAGCACGTCTGCAACAGGTTTTAATCATCACATTTTATCTTCAAATCTCCATAGTTCTTTGCAAATAAGTTCTTTCAACTCAAAACTTCCAACTTCCAAAACTTCTCCGTGTCCAAAACGTTAGGTTAGAAAGAATGTAAGCAAAATGTGGAAAGTATTGTATTAAATCCATGGGCTAAAAATATAAAAGCACAGTGTAATGATTTTGAAAGGACACACTAACAGACAGACAAAGTGTCGTTGTAGATAAAGCCTTTCCTGATATCTATCTCGGAAGTGTGTGTATTGACATGTTGTGTTATTTACCTGTTACAACAGAGGAAGCAATAAAATAGGAATCCTAGCAGTGGAATACACAGAAGACCAAGTAGCATGAGCACAAGTGTAGTGACTGACATACCTGGCTCTTCTGAAAGAGAATCATTGTCAGATGTAATGAATATTAATGGAGTCGCTACTACTAAGGACTACTCCTGCTTTGTAGACTAACATTTTATCGGCTACTAATCAATGTGAAAAAGTTATAATAAGCAATGATGCAACAAGCAATATAAATCTTAGTGAAAATAAGCTTATAGGTGTAGGACTGTAGGGTAGAGGATTTCATGAAGACTGGATGAAAGGATCCAGAGTTTTTAGAAATTATTTGCGTTAATATAAGTATTAGATAAGACACCTTTAAACAAACGAAACTTCAAATGAACTGCTTTTAATCATAAAGAAGGTAAAAGGGATGTTCTAGATTGCAATCAGGTATGATAATGATGACCTAGTCGGATAGCTCTGATGATCCAGCTAGGCCTATCTTCCTTATCTTCAACTTACTTTCACAGGTAAGGCTCAGGTCGACTGTCCTACAGTACTGCGTGTATTCTGAAGCATGTATCTTACCTTAAGAAAGCCCTGCTTTGTTTTCTTTAAATTATTATTTAAATTATTGCTATGTGGAGTTAGGCGTTTACATAACCTGATAATTTTGCAATACAGTTTGCATGAAGTTCACTGAAGAAACACTGTAGGGATTATCAACAAAAAATAACGGTATGCAGGGAAACAATAAATCGGTTTCAAATGTTTTTAATCTGTCATTTATCACTGCACAATGTTCTCATCCGTCATTTAAGTAAGTGAAAAATGATTGGAAGTCTCTCAGTAAAAATATAATTTAATATGTTTCTATTTTAAAATGCAATGATTACATGGATCTCAAATTACTTTCTTCGTCCAAGTTAATTAAGTGGAAGATCAAATTATTAAGTCGTTTGCGTGTTCCTCTTCTAGGCGATAATTGCATTAACACATTTTGTACTAACAATGACTGTCGACACTTATCATTAAGTTAAATATCGATGAAAATGCATATCATCATTTGGCTTTTATGCTGTGTGTATTGATTAACAAAACTCTATACTGAAAGCAAATCAATCTTTATCAAAGAATTGATTACACGAAACCTTCTGTTGTGATGTCCTTGGCAACAGGCACTGTGTCGCAGCCATCCTTTGTACACACAAAGGCAGTGACTCTGAAAAAGTTCAGTCAAACTGATAACAGATCAAGTTTACTGTACTCTAATACTAATTGTTTACACGCACGTAAAAAGAAGAATACAAAGTGTTTCATGTTCACCTGTTATACATTAAACATAATGCAAGAATCTTTCACAAGGTTGCTCTTGTGTTGAACTGCCGTTCCAATAGAGATAAAAAATAAGTATAAAACACAAACAGATAAATGGTGACAACAAAGAACAGTTTACCAAAACTCAGACATAATATGTTTAAACTAAAATTGTAAAACATTCTAAGAGAGAAAGTAAAAGCAGACAAGACTTACGAGTACGTGGTACCAGGATCAAGAGGTCCATTGCAGTATGGCTTGACCACCGGGAGGTCACAGTTCTCACTACCAACAGTGAAGTCTCGTTTGCTACCACATGACGTCGGGTGGTTTTCTACAACAAAACGATGTACTATAAAGCTAAAAAACTCATAAGTTTAGAAAAAAAGAATATTTTTATTCTCTCTATGTCTCTTGAACAAGAAGTTTTGAATTTGTTATATATTCTGATTGAGAAGCATGCTAGACCAGTACAGTATCTGCAATTCCTTTGGTTTTTAGACTTGTGACCATGAGTCTTTATTTTCTACAACAAATCAATGTACTATGAAGCTTTAGCAAAATTCATAAGCTTAGAAGAAAGAACATATTTATTCTATCTCTCTCTCCCTCACAACGGAAAAGTTCGAAATTATTACATATTCTTCTTACAAAGTAGATCATACTTGTCCAACGCCTGCACTTTCTTTAGTTCTTAGATAGACTTCTGAGCATTTTACCTACAACATCTACCTGGCTGTCAAGCTTACTGTTGGTAAAAGTGATATAAGTGTGAGAGCGCATCATTGGTGTGATATTGTAGAGGATCCTATCTTAATCGTAAAACAAACAACTTGTCACTATAGCATGCTATTGTATGACAAGTTTGGTCACAATAAACATTATATTTTTAATAAGATAAAGGAGCATTCACTAAGTTCACGGTGTTCGTCGAAAGACAGAGTAGACAGTAAGACGTATAAAAAAATTTGTTTCAGCCCTCAAGACTCTTATGTGATAAGAAGTAATTTATGAAATACAATCATTTAGCAGTACTGGCGATGGGGTTTGAGCTGGGAAAGGACGAACACTTGAAAAATAAGTGCATCACCCAGCTAGAGTATCTTTATTTCTGCTACTTGAAGCACATCAACATCCACAGGTAACAATGTCTTGAGCTTGACTGATGATGACACGTGGGTCAGCAGCCATACATCGAGTTTGAATCAACAAGTTAATATTTTTCTCCATTTAGCCTCATTGTAGCTATTTTTTATCAAATACATAGGCATTATTAGAATACTGATGGTTGAGGTAGAAGTGTTATTTTAATGATGTCATCACACATGTAGGAGACTGGGTGCTCAAAAACTAATGTCGGGTACAATCAGCTGAAGGGTGGGGGAGTCGAATAGAACAAACTAAACATATGGGAATGGAATGTACAGTTCTGTACCATTAATGTGCTCCTTAACAATCGAGTTTATGGGTACTTTAGTTTTGAATACTAATTTGAAAGTGAACTATGCCTTCCAATAAAGTTGATTTAATAATGTTAGTGACCTAATCAGACCTTCCTTAGCTGTGCCCTACTTTATGTGAAATTACTATGCGCATTCAGTAATTATAATCACCAATCATCCTGATTAGTGATAACCAGATCATAGAAAGCTATTACCTGTCTCTGCTCATTTTACTTTGTTGCACTTACTCAGGAAAGATGGTCGAATCTGGTAGTAGCCCAAGGATCTATTGTACCATGTCGGTAGATTATATAAATTACCATCATTTGTCCATGTTTCTAAAAATAAATGAAATTATCGATAATTTACAATCGTAAACACACGAATGTTTGCGTAAACATAAATATATACCCCAACCCAATAGAGGTATTGAAGTTTTTTAGATTTTTTTATATGGATTACTAAAAGACACAGAAATAAGTATAAAAAAGTAAAATTATACATTTCCTATACAGCTGGTTTGTTTATACCACGCACTCTGTTTTATGTCAAACTTAAAGCTGAAAGGAAAAGATGATGATAACAAAGGTCTTCTGCATGACCATCACTGTTATTAAAGTAGGATCTCCTTTACTATTTTGAAAAAAAAAGTATTTAATTCTCTATTATTAGTGATATGTTAAAGATTCTTCCTAAAAGATTAATTGTTTGGTAGATTTTCTTTCCCGGGGACGAAAATAAATAAAGGATTTACTTTTGGAAATGACGAATCCATTGTTGACGACTTTCCCAAAGATTTCTGATGTCATGAAGCAATAAGATGTCAATGACAGGGTGAATTTTGTCTGATGCTTTCTTGTCGGTATTTCACGGGCTTGGTGCTGTTCTTTATTGGCGATGTTTGGTTTAATCGTCGGGACTTGAAAACTGGTACAGTTGGTAAGACCCTTGTATGTTCGTCCTATTGCTGTCATCTGAAGAATGAGGCGAAAAAAATGCCAAGAATATGAAAGCGTCCATCCTACACTGTTTCTGTAGTTTATTCATTACACGAAACCTCACTTACACAAAGTGTGTAGATGGATCCTGTGTCCACAGGAAGCAGGCGGCTGCACGTGGTCCTTGTCCAGTCATGACGCATCCCGTGATTCTGTTCGTTATCCCCCGGCTTACAGCTCACAATCTCTGTCTCCTTCAAATACAAAATTTAAACTGTATTATACATCTCACAAAATCTTGAAAAAATATTTGATTTTCAGTTCAGCAGGCTTTGGTGCTGGGCAATATTGATGTGTAAGTCAGGAAATTATGCCATGTCCTAGTCCTGAGGCTGAAAACCGGAATATGAATCCGGCTGAATTAACCCCTACCCTTTTCGTGATTGCGGATGACTTGGATATTTATGTCTTCGTCATGGATAATATTTAGGAGTCAATTATTATATTCATTTATTATAAGCTAGTAATTTGCTCAAAGTTCATGGGTACCACAATATGTATGCTTGTGCTGATACATACACACAAAAATACAAAACCAGACATAGTAGAGGAAGAGAAATCTAAAGAGAGGAAGAAAAGACTGAACGTGTGAGTGAAAGACTAACACATAAGAAAAAATATTGATACACAGACACTGATGTCACATTATCTGGCTATATTCACTTGTAATACTATGAACCTAGTGTGATATTACAACATGCTGTAGTATGTATAACATCCAGACTTACCTGTGTGCCGCCATTACTAAGACTGTATTGGTAGGTTGTGATGTCGTCGCCTCGCTCACGTGGACAGACCTCCTCCCACATCACACAGACATCATTGTAAGACTTCCAGACTGCATCGCCACACTTCATACTGTCTTCTACAAGCTCCCGTGTCTTTACATCCAGGTGAGAAACACCACCGGGCTCTTTAATCAGAAACCACCAGAAACAACAGCGCCACTTTATTTATCCATCAAAGCACCCCACATATAATGTGGAAAATAAAAAGCAGAAAATAAACTTAATCGGTAGAATCAAAAGACGTCCTATAGTATTGTCATTTAATGGAGTGACATGGAACACACACACATATAATAGTATCAGGGTTGATGGACGTAACAGATGAAGAAAGGTTAAAGTGTTGAGTAAAGATGTCTTTAGGTTAAACGTCATTTTGGGTATTGTGTATTTAAATGTGTGATGGCTGTATATGACACGTGGCTGATGTAAAATGTTCACAGACTTACTTTCAGGAAGAGTTCTGACTGTCACCCACTGAGGGGTGGAGTTGCCTGCTTCAGTAGACATCACCACCGCCACCTGGTATTGCCAGAAGGGGTGGGGGACCTTGATGACATGGGGGCCTTGGATAGAGTTCTCCTTGTCTGTGGGAAACGATGTGAGCAGAGATGTTACATGAGATCAGTCAACGCTCAGGTTACACACACCTGTCAGTTTGTAGCCATGGTAAACAGGTAGAAAATTAATTACATAAAGTATTGCACACAGTCATAAACGTCTCGACAGGAAATGTGTCCACAATAAAAATATATAAAATCATCATCATCGTCGTCGTCGTCGTTGTCGTCGCCGTGGCGGAGACAGGGTAGAGGCGAGCTACCCAGTCGCGTGGCGATGGACTTATAAGCAATTTTTATCTCCCCTTCACTAAGAAAATAGTTTAGCGGCGTCTCCCACCCGCTGGTTATTTGATCTGCTCCGTCTGTACACGATGTGTGATGACATGACCGGGGTGACCCCGTATATGTTTTATTGTGTCAAGCAAGTAGAATTTCACATTATTGTATTAGCATCATGAGTAGTTGCTACAGCGCAGTAAACGTGTGATAAGCGAGGTCACTACATTTCTTCAGATAGTCTGCAGCGGGATGTGATGGTGTATTAAAAGGAAAACTGTTACTGCCTCCTATCCAGAAGACATGGATACATGATTTACTATTATAGGTAACAGTCTCTCCACCTTGGTATCCGCCCCTGGATCCGATCAGCGACTTTTACTATCCACAAAGCCAGACTGTTTACCTTTTAACTTCCCTCCCTACGATTTCATTCCACTTGTTGGAATCCAAATGGATTACTTTTTACAATAGTAGAAAACCTTTTTTCACCTACATGTGGTCACAATCCAGGGTATAATGATTGCCCACGTTGTGTCCACGTCACATCCTGTTCCCGCCTCTCCGACCCGAGGGTCACCGTCTGTGATGTGCAGGCTGTAGTTCGCGGGGTCAGCAGAAGGTAAGGTCCAGGTCACAGTGATATTTCTAGATCCCATGGATGTGGCGTTGATGTTTGTAACGTCAACTGGATCTTTACAAAAATAGTAAACTTGGTAAGTATAACAATATTTCTACTAAAACCAATCTATTAAATTAAACTGTAAATATGTTAAGCTTAAGATTTTTTTATGTTATAAAAATCAACCTGAACGGTTTGCTGGGTTATTTAGATATCAGTGGTAATAGACGATATAAACTAACCTGTACATTTCAGCCTCCAAAACCCATCCGTTAATTAATTATCCGCTACGATTTGCACCTGCGATCAACGAGCGCTGATATGTGTACCACGTCACGTTGGTACAACCATTCACAGCATTGCCAGCAGTTAACTTTCTTAAGTATCACAAATTCTACATAATTCTACACTTTACTGAGTTACAGATATAGGTATGCACGTTCGTGTTTGTCATTATATACATATCTATTCGAAAGTTAAGAAGTCAAGATACATTTTATATTGAAATAAAGTCAGTAGCCGTTCAAAACGTTTTCTATTATTTGTGTCAGAATAAGAAGTCCTTGTGTGTCAAGAAACCATATCAGAACGGATTTATATTATGTAATATCAGCTCACGGACTCACTGTTATTTCAGTGTACAACCCTAGTCACGACACACCTCAATGATTTCTGTGCAACAGGGAGACTAAATCTTCCGACAAAGCAACCCGTGCATGTCATAAACAGGCCAGGTGTATCCAATATCGGCAAAATATCAAAGAAAACTAAGTCGTTAAAGAAAAGTTTTCTTTTGTGATACTTTGTGTTGAAGTGCTGATACTTCATTAAAGCCTCCATGTACATGTCTATCTGAGGAGTAAAGTAACCAGAACATGACAGAGCTGTGTTCCCATCAAACATCTCACCACCAGCGCCAGTCGTTGTCATCAGGGTAGATATCATGATGATATTCGTGTTGAGGTCACAGTAGATGTAAGACAGGTCAAACGTGTAGTTTGTTGACGGACGAAGATTATCGAGGGGCAAAGTGATGTTGATGTAGCCGGGCTGATCCTCGCATTTCACCAAATCAATGTGTGATTGATGTTTACACGATGACGGAGGCTAGCGATAGAAAAAGTATTTTAGTTAATTCTCCCAGAGCAAAATATTGTTCAGAAGTCTTACATTGTTTATAAGACCTAAATTACTGTTACTTCGTTATGCATGTGTGTAGTTGTGCATATAATAATTATAATCAAGTAGTTCCAAACTGCTTTTAGTTCGTTTTTGTTTTCATTATCCATTTGGTTCAGGTAGATGTTACAAATATTAAACGTCTTAATTAAGTTCAATTTGTTAATGCGTGTGGGAAATATTTTTAGGCACATTAATTCACTGATAGTACAAAAAATATAAAATAAATTTGAAATAAAATATTTCCAAACCAGTGTTTTATTGTGAAATAATAAAAATCGTTTTTTTTCTGTAGATCAAGTCTTTGGTGTGTGTGTATATATATATATAAGGTTTCTAAAGTGTGTTGCATTAAACAACTAACATGTATTATATGTAGTAATTTGATATTTACTCACGAATAATGCTGTGAGTTGAAAACAATATTTGATAATTAATTTGTACCAGTAAAAGTACAGGTAAGGCAACTGACATGTAGTTGTCTTTATGAGCACATTACTGACGTGTCTTACTGTAGGACAGTCGTGTAATCAGTTTAGTATTAAATATAATAAAGCTAAAGGCTACTTCAAAAGTAGAATGTCTAGAACACAAGGGTAGAGTTAGTGAAGTTGACAGTAATAAAAGTACAGGGGTCACAGGGGTGGAGGTGACGATGATGACGTACCTGAGGACATAAACAACGATTACACTTGTCACACGTCGGGAACACCACACAGCTCGTGTCCATGTTGTTATCTTTTATGTTTACCATCAAGTATCCGATGTCTACTTTCATGGCGAGACAAAAGGCCTCCATCATGATGTTTGCTGATCGGGACCACGCACTGACCACAGAGCTACTTGTGACAGGTTCTGTAAAGTGATACAAAATATCACACACTAAAAAAATAACAAAAACAGACACACACAAACACAAACACACACAAACACACACACACGCACACACACACAAAGAAACCAACTAAACAACGAAAATCAAATCAACCAAACCCTCAACCCCCCAACCCCCAACCTGTTTAGATGTTTCCAGATGTGCTAATATCTACTAAGTTTGATGATTTTGTAACTGGTTTGTTAAAATGATTGTCATGTCAAGACGATTTCTTACCTGAGTTAAAATAATAGTCAAGTCTTTTCTGTTGAACTGCAGTTCCATTATATGCGATCTTTACGGTGTAGTGGACATTTTTTGCCAAATTTGTAAAAATGCAATATGATTCTCCACTTTCCTTAAAACGTGCATCAAGAAGCCTCTCTGTCTGGCTAGGAGGACACAAGGTGCAGGTGATATTTTCTGTGCAGCTGTTGACCCTGTATGTGACCTCCACTTTGCCTGGACCTAATGGTTTGTCTTGGATTTCGGCATCATTTGGTGCTAAAACACACGATGTCTCTGATAAATATTACTTATCTGTAGAATAATTTAGAGATAGGGAGACAGAAGAGCAAGCAAGTAAAAGAGTAGCTGGATGTCATCGTGCTTTTATATTGTGTAATATTCCCTTCCATTTGAGGGTAACCTTTAACCTCGAATACGTGTTAACAATGTGTGTTTGGATGTCTCTCAGACTCACGGCATTTCTCACGAGAGGATATTTTCTAACATCTCTTTACTTTAGGTAAAACATTAATGACCAACAACCAGCACAACACTCGAATGTTAAATTCTGCCAGACAATGGATAATTTAATGTTTCAGCACTGATCTTAGAGTACTGTACTCGGAACGAACCTTCAGAGTTTGGTACATTACATGGAAAGACTCGGCCCTGTGTTAAACGCTGCACAATAGGCGTTTACTGTTTGAGTAAACATGTTTTTTAAAACAGAAAACACATGAAAACAAGGACATTTGTTGATGATGTGTGTAGAAGGGATTAAAGTCAGGCACACATTACAAAAATGAGGCATAAACTTAATATTGAAAAGGTATTAGACTCACCATTTTGGTTACAGATGTCCGCCAGTGCACCCTGTGTTATGAAATTACAATTATCGGGTTTTCAAAATAATTAAGGCGCTTTAATAACCAATAATTGTTATTGTTATTGTTATTATTGTTATTATTGTTATTATTATTATTTCAGAGAAGACGCAGCCTTTGGTTGGAGAGCCTTGTGAGCACCAGGATACTGGATAAGCAATTATTAATCTCTCTCTGGGGTCGATGCAAGAAAATGCCAATGACACAGAAGTAGATTGAAAATTATAGAGCAGAGACCTTATCAAAGAGTTTTTGCGGATGCACTTCTGGATTTAAAGGTAGACAAAACAAAAGAAGTCAATATAGACTTTATGAGAATCCAAGAGGATTTTATCGTTCCCAGTGGAAACCTGTAACTTACTGTTGAAACTACCTCTATTAAGTACCTTTGTCTGTGTTTGATTGCCAGCTGAAATGGAATGTAAACACCTAACACATTGCTAAAAGTGGCCAACGAAAAATTGTTTTCTTCGTAAGTTCACTGTTGACACCTTTTAACGCTGCACCATACAACGAACTTTATTTCTATTTTTTATTTCTAACTTTAACTTTTATGACTAGAGCACATTTCCATGTTCAAATTGCCAGCTCGGACAAATAAAGTTGGTTCTTGTCGTTGTCGTTGTCTACTTGTTGCACTCACACTAATACTTTCACAAAAATATTAGCATGTTAATATTAACATTTCCCTTACACATAACTTGTTCCAATTACACTTTACTTTCATATTAGCATGCTACACTCACACCTATACTTTACTTACATACAAACAGCCAAAGACACACAGCAGTGCCAGTGCCCGGCTCATGGCGTCCTCTTCACGTCCTGTGTCTCTCCGCTTCTGAAATGTCCAGTCACCTGGACGCTAACGGTAAACAACAACAACAACACGATCTGTCAGACAGACAGACAAGATCATGTCTGCATCCTATCCTCGCACTTTAGTTTGCATTGTTTAAACGACTTCATAAATTTATAATTGAGTGTACACATATATTGCATGCATTAAAGACTGAAAAAAAATCAATGCATATACCTATATATATATATAAACAGTATAGCTGGACATAAGACCGGACCAACATATAGCTCTAGGTACAGAAAGTTTTGTTATTTTTGATCAACTGAGGTTATATTAAAATTGTTCATTGTGAACGTTATGAACTTAATCGTATGTTTAGTTGACACAGTACAGTTTATGAAAAGGTTAATGATAATTAACAACAGCAGTGATAACGAGACCGTAAGTCATCTTTTAACTTCCGCGTCGCCATATGCAAAAGCACCTACAGGGCGAACTTAGCCTTCTGTACTATCGAGCATTCGCCCTCGTTATCGTTACAATAAGCATCAGATAATTCTGGCTGTTGCGGCGGTTAATTTATCTGGTCATTTTTTTAAAAAGAAGGTGCAATGGTCTGTAGAACGACTGATTCCTAAAGAAGAATTAAAAAGCTATTATAAGCTGTACTTAGCCTTATTGAAAGTACCGGAAATAACAAATGTCTTCATCGCTTTTTTCTGTAATATTTACAAATTTAAGTCAACAAAAGACATTTAATAACGTGTATACTGCATTAATATTGCTTTAATACATGATACATAAATTAATACATAAAAGAAGTAAAGGTGTTTGCATATTTCTTTTATAGTTGATGTAATGAGAGTAAAAAGTGCCTCTAATAAGATAACCAGTCTAAAATTTTGTGAAAAGTGAAACACGAAACATTAGGACAAGGACGTATGCGTACAGAAAGTAAATCCTCCTTGGACTGAATCTGCAGTCTGTTTTCTTCTGTACTACACCCTTAAATTAGTTTAATAGGAACATTTATACATTTGTTGATTGCACAAGAAAAATACATTACAAAGAAAAGAACATATGCGTCCAGCTTTCTGCAATAACAGGTAAGGTCAACAGAGGTACAAGAGGTTCAAAAAGCCATGCAGTCAGCGTGATTAATAAAGGAAGAAAACAGTAGCAAGAATATTCACAAAGCATACGACTTACCTATAAAAAGAGTTTTGTCTCTAAAAAATGTTGACCAGTACAATGATCACTCCAAAGCCCGCCACTAGTTGCCAGCCTGGACCTGAAGACTGGACTGTCGCTCCTTTGCTGGCAACCCCCTACTTTCATTTTCTTATTCCGGCACATGCTACCTCCTCATCACGAGGCTAAAGCTAAATCTGACTGTGGTATAGCCAATTAGGAATATGTGTGATGTGGATATCGCGCTCGACTGGAATTCGATGACAAGGAAGTGTCACAATTTCAGATCCTCGGTCGACTTTGCTAAGGTCATACCCTGGTGTCACCGCTTGGTGCTAACAAATCTGTCGAAAAATCTGGCAAACCAAGAAGTGGCACCGTGAACGGGTGCAGCCGATTGTGGTACTGTTCGGTCGGGAGCAAAAACCTCGTTTCCCGCGTTGCTATTTAGTTGACCCCTCACGTTCTACTTTTCCAACATACTCTGATAGTCAACAAAATAATTTATCATCTGAACCCTCACCCCTCTTGCACACACGCACGCACGCAAAGGTTTCCTTGCTGTCCCGTTCAATCGCACATTGAGCACCTGTGCACTCAGGTCAGGTAGCCATTGGTGACAGGAGGATCCTAATTACTTACCCGACAGCTCTTGATGGGTTGTTTCTGTGGTACACACAAAAAAAAAAAAAACAAACAGATGAAGACACTGATTGCTAAAGTCATTTCGACTCTCGTTTGCTTTGTCTGTGTTTTCTGTGTTTATTTATGTCTCTGAACGTCTTTTTGTTTGTTAGTGTGTATCTCTGTGTATGTGTCATCGAGTGTGTGTGTTGCGCTGCGTGTCCGTCTCTCTGCG
Source organism: Pomacea maculata (assembly GCA_004794325.1). Taxonomy (NCBI): domain Eukaryota; kingdom Metazoa; phylum Mollusca; class Gastropoda; order Architaenioglossa; family Ampullariidae; genus Pomacea; species Pomacea maculata. The sequence continues at coordinate 146,775 of SRHC01000034.1, read as the reverse complement.
CATATCTGTGTTATGTGTCTGTATATCTGCGAACGTCTTTCTCTGTATGACTGCGTGTTTGTGCATGTGTCTGTATGACTGTACGTGTCTGTATGTGTACACCCAGTACTGATACTAGGCTGCGTCACGCTGTAGGTAAAATACAACTGCTCCCCCTCCCCCTCACGTGGGTGATAAAGAATTCATAATTCAGAGAGATAGGCTATATAGTTCTTTGCATTTTCATTGATGGCTACTTTATACATAACATCAGATAAAGTATTTTCTGCACATTTTCTTTGATGGGATCCTTGACCCTTGAGATCGTGGTCTGTGTTTCCTAGTGGACACCCTATTGTCTCCGTCCACTCCTATTGTCTCTTGTCAGCTGTGTTTGTTGTCCTGAATTCTAACTCTCAGGTCTTGGTTTTTGACCTGGTTGAACAAGTTCTGTCACCTGTCCATACAGATCAGGCTGATGGGGGCTATGCAATTTCTGTGCTGACAGCAAAGTCTGCACATCCCACTGATATCCTGTCTCCTGAATGAGGACTGTGAGGTACATGTTCACAGAGATGAGGTCCATGATGAGAGTGTTAGGGTGTAGCCTCTTTCCGTAGCCTGTCCTTACTTCCGCTTAACCTCGGTATCGTAAAGGATTTTCAGAACATTCTGTTCTCTACATCCGAGTTGTTTTTTAGAAACACTGCCAGAGTCTCTCCTCACGCTGTTCAACAGCTGGGCAAGTCATTATCTCCACCATGACATCGACCACACCCATCCACACCGACCACAACCACACACACCCTCTCTCTCTCTCTCATGAATTTTCTGCCCTCGCAAAATTTAATCAAGTATCAAATCGTTGTGATTTGTGCGAAGTAGTCAAGTGTTTAGGAAGGATGACAAATATCTGTGAATACAGATAAGGTAGTCCTGCTTCGTTATGCCATATTCAGCAAACAAACAAACAAGCAAGCTAATTTGTACCAGATCACAAAGATTTTAAAAGTTATATACATGTACATTGTTGTCTTCTTCGCTATTCAGCCTGCTTGAACTTTGAAAACACGAAATACTAGTTCTACTGCGGTTATTTTAGTCTTTTCTAGAAGCTGGCACATTAAGAAAGAAACTGAAAGAAAACTCTCATCTACAAACTGACAAACTTTTTAAGAGAAGAATTTTTAAAAGACTTGCTTATACTTTTGTATAGTTTGTGCAGAATGTGTCATATTGATTGAGTAATATTTCATGTTGAGAAAAAAATTGCATGCACACACACACACACAATGTAATTAAATTGTGTACTGAAATACAGATATGAACACAAATACTGTTTCTAACATATTGATGAACGCGATATCAAGGAGATTTACACAAGAGACAAAAATTGAAAATCCATTTTTTTTCTAGCGACATAATCACAGACACACAGACACAAGCAGGGTATGCACACACCTGCCATTCTAAAATTTGAACACTTTGGAATGGTCGTGTGACCATGCTTCCTTTCGGCAGCAACTCTACCACTGTCTTGTGAGTACAGAAAAAAATGTTGGGATGTGTGTAGAACCTGGTTGCTGTCAATGCTGGGGATACATGGTCTCTATGGTTACAACGAGCAACTCTGTCAAGCCTATAATAATTTTAATTCCTCCGTATGCTAACGTCTGTAGTCACTGATGTCATAGTTTAATTACATTCAGTAGCATCAAGTTAGAATTCGTGAGGACATACCTGCAATTTTTGTTAAACATATACAAAGGTTTAAAACTGGTGAAATGAGTAGATATCTGTAATAGTTTGTAGCATGTGCACAGAGGTCTTTTTCACCACGCTTCGATGTGTCTGCGAATATCTGCCTCTCTTTACACGTTTGTCTGTCTGTCTGGCTGGCTGACTGGTTGATTGGATGGCTGGCTGGCTGGCTGACTGGTTGAGGTGTCTGAACTTCATGCTCAGGCACTCTACATTGTTTGATGAAGCCTCAACGTCTCTTCCGCGTGTTTTTAGGTGAATCTCAAAGTCTGGTTGTTGTGTAGGAAGTTCGTACCATAAGCCGAGGGAGAGTTCCTCGATAAAGTAAACACAGACACGATATGCTAATGTTAGATGTATGTAGATGTTCTCACGCTCGCTACAGTCTGCTATAATGTACCGACATATCTCTGAGGGTATCGCATTGTATGCTCCTACACCGTTAAACTGATTTACTGCCAGGATTAACGTTTCTTGAAGTTTTCGAAGTACAAAAAAGTGAAACTAGCATTTTATTACAAACACATCACATTCTTATATACTTGAAAGAGAGGGACTGGGAGGTGGGGGATTTGGGGAGATGGGCGGAGGGTTTGTAATGTGTTCCAGGCCTCTCTAGTACATCCACTCAGGTACCTCTGTCGTGGAGTGTTTGCCCGGGTGGTGGCTGGGGAAGGGGTGTGTTGCACGCGGTATCATCAGTGGGGGTTGTTTTGTTTGTGGCCCACTCAAGCGTTTAGGGCAGTGTGAGCTATGTGCGAGTGTTTGGTAATTTGTTGTTTGGGTTTCTCCCTTTTTTTTCGCCATTAATAAACGTGCATTTTGTACTGTTCCCATGCGTGTCCGTCTATTTGTGCACTGAATAGCTATTGGGCACATCGCCAGCCTCGGGTGTTTGTGTGTCTGTTGGGTCTGTGTGGCTGTGAGAGGGGAACGAGTGTCCCCCGATTGCTGAACACGACATTCATGATGATGCATTTGAAGCATGTTCGTGCGACACTATACAAGCTGTCACGTGACCAACAGAGGAGCAGGAAAGAGGCAAAGGCTACGGTACTAGATGCCCCTGCTTTAGTCTGATCGTTCACTTTTAATAGTAGTAAAACAAAACTATATGTGATTACAATCTTCCTCTAACTTGAAGACGTTGACTATTGGAGAGAGTTTCTGTCTCCAACGACACTGATGCCAGACGAACATCCTTTTAAGCAAAGGTCTCATCGCTTATTATAATTGCTTATATTTACACAGCTCTGCAGAACATGAAACGTGAGTACTTCCTCTTTGTGAAGATGGCAAAGCTAATGTCGATGGACTAGCAGTCACGTGATACGCTGGCATCAGGAAGTAGCGTTCACGTTTCTAGGGAAGTTTGCGACGACAGCTTCGCGGAAAACAAGTCCCTGGTCTTCTGGCGCCGTTACTTGCTGACACATCGTGTTATCAGATGCGTTGAGAAACTTCGCCTCCATCATCAGGGTTTGTTTTGTAGGTTTTCCGGACTTTGAAGAGATTGTTGAAGGATGGTCAAGGGAGGTAAGGCATCATAACCGAGCAGGTTCTGACTAAACTTTAGCTTTGGGGGAAATTTTGAGTATCGGGAAGTAAGTAGATGATTAACCACATTGTCAAGTTTAATTTTGATTCTGAGAATCTTATTTCTTAAAGGATAATTAAAATGCTTGGAGCATTGGGAGCTGACTCCAAATGTCAACCACTTCATTATTTGTAACCACTGACACGTGGGTTTGTGGACTCTTGACTGACGATGTTGTCTCAGGCAAAAGATCAGTAATTTCTAGAATATAGTAGAAGTCACCCTAAAATACTCCCTGATTATTTCAGGGCCCAACGATAGCAACTCTTAGTTGAGACTTTGTGCTTCTGAGGACGTTGCAAACTGTCGCCACAGCTTGTGAGTAGGACTGTGATGGTTACCATAGTAAAAAACTGTTTGATGTTCCTTTTTCTCTCTTTATTGCCTTGTTTCTCTCTCGATTTTGTGACTGAGAGCTTTTAACAGCCGATAATGGTGATTTCTCGGTATTTGGAAAGTGGAAAATTAAATGTGTGTATTACTTGACGTCGAGAGGCAAAGTAGTAATATGTTGCTTGCAAACAGCTACGAGGAACCTCAATTAGAACTAGGTGCCAGGTGAGGGCCAACTCGATGAACTGTCCCGATGATTACGAAAATCCTCCCGCAATAAATACTACCTCCTTCTAACACCCTGACACCCCATCGATGTTTAGAAGAACATTTCTTTTCAAAATAGTGTAATTGTGCTATAAGCGACTGTAAATTTTATGTAAGGTCCACGGGGGAAGAAACCTTTTGTTTCCCTTCATGCAAATATAGTGATACTTTTGTGTTTTCCTTCTAAACGACACGCCATACAGCAAAAGTGAAATTCCTATTGAAACCCTGACATCTGAATGCAGTCAGTGTCACCACCTTACCGCTATGTTTATTCTGAACTTTAACTAAAGAATGACATGACTTGTATTATATTGTATTATATGTTTTTAAAGTGTAAACAAAAATGGCGAAGTTCTCTATTGCCTGTTTGTGATTATGCCTCTGGCGTCGGTTCTCAAAAGTGACAATCAACTTAATAAAACAATTCTTCGCTTTAAAGTTTCAAAATATTCTACTTAAAATAAAAACATTAAAGAAGTGTTCGTGTTTTTTGATATTTTTGTGAATTCTTCTTGATGATATGAGGTAATAAAAATACACTGTAAACATAGGAAAACTTGTAGCTTTTGTATGACGGACTTTTACTACTTTAAAGAGAAAACTCACGGAGTATAGTATAATTGAAAAACCCATTTATACTGATTATGCAGGCTGAATACCTGTTAAAGCAAAATAAACAAGAAGGTAACAAACACATTTCATTAGTCTCAATAACTTAATCTCCTTGTTAATGTGTTTTACATGATCACCACAGCTACACATTATTACAGACAGGAGGTGAGGTAGCAACAGTGCCATTGGTCTAAAGCCGGAAGAGATGGTTCGACCGCCATTGTGGTGGAGCCTACTCGGCTTGTTTATTGTAAGTGACAATTTTTTTATGTTTTATTTTAACATGTGATGCAGCAGCAGCAGCAGCATCGTCTCCACATCATAATCCTCCTCCTTCTTCTTGTCATTATCATCATTTTTATCATCTTCGTCGTCGTCAACCATATCGCAAGAGCAAATCCCGTTTTGTAATGTTTGTTACACTTTAAATTGTTTCAGGTCACCCACCTTGCCGCTGTTAGTTCAAACAAAGGTAAGGGACGCTAATGCTGTTTGTTTTTCTTAAAAACCTATTCACTTATTCACATTTTCTACAACTATTTTCCACAGTCGTAATAATCTTTGTTCTGTTTTTGTGTTCCACGTTTCATACAAGACAAAAAGTTAAACTTTAAATAAAAGCCTGTCAAGGCACTCCATTAAAATGTCGACAAAGGACTGACATTAAAGATAGTTACAGTTCCATTACTCGTCACTTATGACCGATTTTAAAGTCACTTCTAACATCACTGTTAAAAAGTAAAACGTTTTTAACGAATTTTGCTTTAAGCAAAAGTGCCCAAGATTAATTTATTTCTTCGAAACTGTATAACATGAACGAAAAAGTGCAACCTTAGATATCCTATTTCACAACAGCATCAGTTCTGAGTTGATATTATCCCAGAAACAATTCAGTTGTTTTTGTGGGGTGACCACACACTATAAGGTTTGCCATTAGTGGCACCACTACTATGTTTTATATCAATACAGCTTTGTAACTTAGCAAAAATACAACACCAAAATAAATTGTATTTAACAGTATAAAACAGACCATTGTTCTATAGTTATATATATATTAAAGATGTTATCAACAAAACGTAAAGTATTTTAAATACTTCTATGACTCCTACAAAGACCAGACAGTCACATACAGACAACGGATGTCCTCCTTCTGTGCTGCTAAGCAGTGGATCTCTCTTCCTCATCACATTCACCACTCGGACTACAAGGTTACATTCACACGATCTGTGAACACATATCTGTTCACAAAGTACTATGTCTGAATTACTATTCTTAGCTCCTGACATTACTGACTGTCACGATAACTATCATGTAACGACTCCATCTTACACTGTCCCTTCACATCTTCATCCATTGCTTTACGTTCTACTCGTTTACCTCTTGTTGGGGGCAGTGTTGGTGGTGGTGGTGGTGTTGGTGGTGGTGGTGGTGGTGTTGGTGGTGGTGGTGGTGGTGGTGGTGGTGGTGGTTTTTTTAGTGTTGTTGAGCTGGTGGTGATGGTGTTTTGTTGTGAGTTGTTGTTTACTCTTTTCATTCTTTGTGCGACAGGATCTGTGGATGACATTAACATCAGGTGTGAAGTTCGAAGCCCGCTTGACATCATCTTGTACTGGAAGCAAACGACGTCCAGGCAAAATGAGAATGTCACCTTGTGTCCTTCTGACCAGTCTGACGATAGTTGTATCAAAGGAAAACTGAGTCCATCAAACGAGCTCAAAAGTGAAAATGCATATATGTTCACAATCTTCAATCAATCGTCCGTGTTTAAAGCAATTATTGTATATGATGTAAATAATACCATCTACAGCGAAACTGTGGAGGTTGATATCGACCAGTGTTGGCAAACAGGTAAGTACTGAGCTTTTTTTAATGTTTACGATATGTTTTGTGAAAATATTCATTATATTAAATCATTTAAATTTTTTTCTTGTACCTATCTTTCTGTAGGCATTCCCCTAGGGAAATGTGTAGATGCAGGGTTGCGTACTGTTGCAGCAATCCTGATTTTTGGCCGAAATGGAAACACTGGTCCCGGATAGCCGAGCACGTTGATGATAGTTATATATACTTAACTCCTGCTACCCACATCAACACAAACTTGCAGGGGGACCATGCGCACTATTTTCACACGTTGATAACTCAGTTTCCACTACGCGGCTCATGAGGCCCCACCCCTACTGTTCCCTGAACACAAGACTCAACGACGTGTGATTTAACATGTAACAATAAAGAGGGAGTCCCAGTACTATCCGAGCTAGATGTCATGTAGACATTCGCTTTCCTTGACGCCAGCAGGCAGACCTGACAGTTCTTCGTCACTGACTCGCCCCCTGGCTCAAGGTTCTCTAACCCAAGCGCCCTCCCTCCCGAGTCTCGCCCTCATGGCGTGAAGTGAAGTTGGCGCTAGAGATGCTGATGTCGCTTCGACTGTTGACTGGCTGCCCCGTCTACATTGACGTCGGACCGGGACGTTTCTTGCAAGGTTCTCGTTCTCCTGTTTTGTTTCGCACATTCGCACAGACACACACACACACCCCCACCAAGGGATGCTATTGGTCAACACATATACACTTCTAGAGACGCCACTCTCTCATCATCCAATCATCAAGTAGTCAACACCAACAAGAGAAAGACCACTCTACTGACCTTCTGTACCGTCTACAAGTGGCGTGGTGGACAGGTGTGGGAGGCCTGAGGTGTAACTCTATCTCCCCAACCGCCTTTGACAACTCTGCCAGCAGACTGGTCATGTTTGGCTGCTGTAACCACTTTGTCTGCCCCACACAACACCCCTCACAGTGGCACATATGCCCCCTTCCTTTCTTGCCTAAGGGGTCTCAAGCTTGTCAACAAGCCACCTTAGACCCTACATGGGGCGATTGTTATTTCCCCCATTAAAGCTACCACATGACGCATTTAATCTTTATAACACACTCATAGAAATTAATAACAATTATCTGATACGTAGGACACTCTCCAAGTAAGATAAAAGTTAAACTGACACTTCTTCTAAAAAGCAACATTTGTTCTGAAAGGACTGTTACAGGACAGCAATGTTCGATGTGAGTTGCGAGGCCCAGTCCGTCTCACCCTGCGCTGGAAGCAGAATGTAACGACAGTACTTGAAGACGTGCATTTGTGCCTCGACGACCATATTATCAATAACTGCATCAAAGGAAAGCAAATCAGCTATGACGGAATAAAAAAAGAAAGTATCTATCATTTCGAGAACGTTCAGCCAAACGCCACCTACAAGGCAGTCTTAACTTCAAAGTTAGAGGACAAAACTGTCTACAGCAAAACCACGGATATTGATATCGATAAGTGTTTAAAACAAGGTATGTAGTCATATTTCTTTCCAATATAATTGGCATGTTGTAAACGTATTTTTACAAGTAAAAATGAAAGAGAATGTCGTCCTAACATTTCTTTAGTTATTCACTTTATATTCTTTGAAAAGTGTTTTAAGTCAAAACAAAACCACGGGTATTATTATCAGTTGATAGTGATATTTATTTCTATTTGAAGTTGTGTCTTTTAAAAAGAAATAGTTTTGACAAGAAAAAAACGAGGTAAAATGTTATCCGAATATTCATGTCGCTATTCAATTATTCTTCAGTCTTTGAAAAGTATTTAAAAAGTGTTTATCATCTACAACTTTGTAATCTGGAAAAAACAATACTTAATCATTACACACTTGAGTTAGTTTTTAAATGAGAAGCAAAAAGTCAGCACGAATTCATTGTTTCACATTACATATTTATTTAATCTCTTTCCTTAGCTTATAAACTTCAAAATAATCTTATTAAGAGATGGGGGTACAACTTAAAACCTATTCTTTGTTATCTCTATATCATTGGTCGTTTTTAAAGCGTATATATATATATTTAGATAAAGTAATGAATAAAGGCCTTCATATATACATTATTAGTGGGCTGATTTCTTATGTGCTTATATATATATATGTGTGTGTTGAAATTGTGATCAACAAATTGTCTAGGATGCAAAGCGGGAGAGCACTTTGACCACAGCTTCGTTTGCAGCGGGTCTGGCGTCCGTCACTGCAAGAAGGAGATGATCGTCAATGGAGCTTGTTGTACGTACACTTCTTACTCTTAAGACAATACACCATCGTACTCTATGAAGGTTTCGTAAGGTTCACCGTCAGTCGGTGATCGTGAAATGGCGATAGACTAGAGGAACCATAATATGAATTACACAAAGGTCACTGAAAATATACCATTTACATCTGTTACATTCTCATACGCGCACACACATGACATGTGGATGTGGAATCTTGCTGTCTCTCTCAGTAACCATTTTCACGGAAAAGGCAGAGAGAGTTCTACAGCCAAAGCTGGCTTTAATGAAGTCTTTCTAATCCGCAGTCGGTCAGGAGATTACGGGTCTTCTCACACAACTATAAATATCAAAGTAGATTTAATAAAAAGAATGCATGAATTTGTAAGAATTGTATGTGCTACAGTAAGTGCTTTATCAACAGACCTTTATCTGATTTCAGTGGTACATCATCACATAGTCCGTGGGGAATCTTCAGTCTTGATTACATTTCATGTTCACGAAAACGTGGACTCGGATTATAAGTTGAACACAAGCCCCCATGCTTCAATAAATAAAACAAAGAATGGCTGTGATGTAAACTTTACTGGGTTGATGCCTGGTGAAGAAGTCAAGGTTCAAATGATGTTGAATACGTTAACCGACAGTGACACCAAAGCACTTCAATACACCCGAAAAACTTATTCACGTAAGTATTAACATCTTAGAGTGAAACTAAAGTAGTACTCGTGGTACAATTCATTGACATGTGACAATTTTTTGTTGCCTGTTGGGAGAAACACTAAGGCACTACAACACATTCCAAAAGCTTATTCTATAACAGTATAAGTATAAACATCTTTAGATTAATTCTAAAGTAGTTCTCGGGGTAAGATTCCTTTGGAAATTTTTGCCTGTTTTTTTCCGGGAGTCTATTTTCTTTTAGGACCCAACACCAAACAGACATAACACATAAGTAGAGAGAAACGTGTAAACACATATAGGAGGATGGTTGTTATTTATGGGAATATATCTGAAAGAAAGTTGTATTGTAATGCTTTTCTTTAAAAAGATAACTCTTAAATTAAGTATTTATTATCACGAAATACTTATATCCATATGTCAGACCTATACTTTGAATTGCCATACAACTCACAACCACAACTCACAAGTCAGAAGGTTTAGTTTAGTGCTGGTCGGAATGTATCTACCGTGAAGTTCTACCAAGTGTTGGATAGGTCGCTTTAGGTACACGACTCGAGGACGCGTTTCAAAGATCTGAATAATTTGTATTAACAAAAGTAACAGATATCTAGAAACACATTAACACCTGGTCTCATCAACTGTTGTAGCGAGCACGTAATTTTGTCATACTTGTTACCTCTTGGGATTTCTCTTATTCTGTTTAGTTTATTCCTTGTTGCTCCTTGGAGTAGCATAGGGCCACCCCTTATTCTGTAAATAGGGATTATTGCAGTCCTGTAGTTACAGAATAGAAGAATAGCATCACTCAGATTTAGGGATAAGTGTCTTTCACTGAGCTCAGCTTTGTGGCGAAAACAAATTGTTGCAGACGTTTAATGAAAATGTAGTTGACACAAATTACACAAACATCCATCGATCAAGGATGATATAAACAAGTTTAAGTAAACAATTCAATGTGATTTGACTTAGTTTCTCCTAAGCAGCTTTATTGATGTGTTATATCTATCAGTGCCAGCAGCACCCAGTGACCTACAAGGCCGTTGCACCAGGCCGGACAATGTCAGGCTGACATGGAAACAAACAGGATTTTGTGCAAAAACCCTTTGTAGAGTGTGTCCAGCTCTGGGACCTAAAGACACATGTGTCAGTGTAAAAGGTCCCAACTGTGGTGGCGCTGGTGTTAAGGAGCTCACCTGTGATCTCAATGTTCAACCAGATGTTAATTATACCGCCATCGTCGAAATAAGCAACGGTGCTGGTGATAAGGTTACCACGGAAACAACAGTGAGCTGCTCATCCACATCAAGTATGTCACTTTATCGTATTTTACCTGTGTTATGGGATTATGCCATTATTTTAAGCGGAAGAAGTTAAATTAGCTTTCGACGAATTTTTTTACACACTTCTAATTTATGATTCTTCCGAAATCATTTTTTCTCTTGAAAAAAATGTCGGTTATCTATTTTGTAAACGTAGAATGTGTCTTAATTTCCTTTGCGACTGTCTCTGAGCAACCAACTTTATTTTGAGAAATTATCAACAATATCTCAGCTAATGTCAGAGAAGGATAATCTTTAGGCTATCGAATTCGGAACCACAAGAACACACAACAAGATCTGTGTTTTGTTATCGTCGTTTAGTGTTATATTTGTTATAGTGTTATATTTATATTTATATTTATAGTGTCATAACGGTTGATATCAATTCGAAAGAACGGTTTCTTCCGAGAGTATATATATCTGGACTGAAAAATTCTGGTATGCCACTAGGACACACAACTCATTCATCTTGTATAGTGAAATATAAAATCATTTCCAAATATTTTCTTTGATTATGAAAAACAGTTAAGATTACGCAACCGTTTGTTGGTGTAAAGGAGCTTAAGACTTGTGAAATGTCAATCTATCCACTAGCCGTTGATTTGAAAAGAATAATCCACTGTAATGTTGCACGTTTGTGTATTAGAAAAGTGCGGCAAGATGAGCCATGGGACATATCAGTGGTACATCATTGGACAGGTCAGGCTTGGGTGGACATCAACAAATGAAAACCACAAGATTTGGTAAAGCGGGAAAGAAAGAAAACACGAGTATTGACTTGAAGGAAAGAAGTGAATGGACTGATTTTTTATTGGACTGATTTTTTATTGGCAGCTTTGCCAGGTCACACAATGTTTCCATCAGTCAAGTATACGTTCCAAATTCCACCCGTGTAGACAATATCATCTGGAAAGCAAAGACAGTTAAAAGGACCTCCATAGAATACTGGGTAGTTGGAACCTAAAGAACGACTGGGATAGTTACAAATGGACAAATACAGTCGACTAAGACTTCTCAAGTTTGCGCAGAGACATACTCACAATGCCATCCTTTGTCCTCAAGAAAGCTTTAAGAGTCCGTCAGATAACTTTGCCGTTCTAAACACAGTAGACTGTGATGTATATACCCTCACCATAAATATTATATAAATACTTTCAGCAGCTAGAGAGGCGCTAGTGGACCAAAGGAAGAAGAAGCAGCCCAGGCTGCAAATGAGATTCTAGATCTTTGTGACTAAAGGAGACACTTGAAGAAAAAGATAAAAAGCAGCCTCCCAAATCAGAAAACAAGAGCAAAATAGCAAACCAAGTCATTAAAAAGGGGATGAAAGTAAAGGAAAATTGGATCGAGTAGCGATGCTATAAAAACGGAGGTAGTGACATGAAAGGACGACAAATGAATTACCAACTATTGAAGATCCTAACCGAGACAGGTCTACAAAAGCTTTTCTTATGGTCATCTTGTCACAAAAACTATTGCTATACTAAACATATGAGCTGAATGTTGTGATGACCTGTTCGACTTACAGCTAAAGACATGCTAACTCCCTCTCTAGCAATCGCACGAAGTTCAATTATCTCTAATCGCCTGAAGACCTCGTCTGAGGGACTGCAATCAAAAGAATGAGATGGCCTCATATCAAGCATATGCACATTTGAACATCTTCATCTATCTCTAGCAGATTTTCACTCAGTGTATCACGAGGGGTTGTGGCATGTGATGCAACAAGTAAACTTCGAGTTGGGTATCAAAGCGCATTACAAGAACTGACTGAACACACGTTTAGAGGCTCTTATAAAGATGGCAGCTGCGCGGCACAAATCAGCATCAGAATTTTGACACATCAGTACAATTTTCGAGTGTACAAGACTTAATTGTCACCAGTCCAATACGAGACGCGGACTCGGCATGTTGACACATTAACTGCCTGAAAAAGTTGCTCTGAATGTTCGACACAAACTTTAAGCTCGTTCATTTAGTAAGTCGGCAGAGGTAACTGGATAGATACCAGTTTGCCTTCTGTGAGGAAATCATTAAACAGAAATGGCTTCCAACAATTCTCGTTACCAAGAGGGGTGTTGGTAGTCTACCAGGGAGGAGTGACCCCACTCCACACAAATTCATTCATTCTGCGTTTCATGTCCAAAAATACAACCAATATCCTCAGGAATATGGTATCGAATGCATGTAGTTTTCTCTTCGTATCAGCAGGCAGAATTCATGTCTGGCACCTGTAGAACAGGATTGAGACTTGTACAGTATGGCGTTGATAGAAAATTTATCATATTGCTGTGCCATGTTCAGTCCATCCCAAGTGTTCTTGCTGTGGCTGTTGTGGTCCTGATGTACAAATATGCTGTGAAACTTTCAAGTTAAAGGTGTTTCCATGTACCGAGTACCTCGATCTGTACGTTGCTCATGCAGTTACAGTGGACATTAACCCTGACATTGTTCTTTTTTCCTGAGGGTCTGTCGGTGTTGAACTGCCATCAGACTGGTGTGGGCTGTAAAGTGCAGGTAGCATCTCTCCGACACCCAGTAAACAGCTGGTATTGGTCAAAGGATCAATGAATAAAACGGATAAACACAATGTTTATATGTGCTTTATTGCTTTCTTTTTCAGCACCAGCAGCACCCATTAACCTAAAAGGTCACTGTGACAGCCAGGGGAATATAACCGTGATGTGGAATCAAACAGGAATTTGCACTGAAACAGTTTGCAGACTGTGTCCGGTTGTAGGATCTGACAGGTGTGTCAGTGTACGTGGACCCAGCTGTGGTGACAGTGGCACAAAGGAGCTCAGCTGTACAGTCAACCTGCCACCTGGTGTCGCATACAACGCCTTCGTCGAAATACATGGTGATGGTGGTGTTAAGACCAACTCATCAACTATAGTAAACTGCTGTTCTAGGCAAGGTAGGTCGCCTTTAACTTCTCAACCTCACATTATGTGCAGTCCTTTCACTTTAGTGAGTAGACACACGAGCTCAGACTGACAGACTGTAAACAACGCACACAGGGACATCTGCACGTGCATAGGCACGCACATCAACCGCAGTATAGGTGTCCTTTATTTGCACCACATGTATCTCGTCAAAATCTCCAATTATCATTGAAACCAGCAGACATTTGAATGTGTAAAATAGTTATGCTAAAATATTATCAGTTCAAAGTTTCCAGTGTTAAAAGAGAGAACAAATCACTTGTCATAAAACTGTGTTTGCCCTGATGTCAGTCTGAGACAGTAGCAAACAGCTTGTGCTGGCCAAACAAAGGGCGAGTGATTCTCGGTAGGAGGTAGAGAAAAAGAAGCTTTTAGAAGTAGACAGGACAAGAGTTTCAAAAAATAAAAAGTAATGCAAAGCGCAGAGAACGTGTATTCAATGTGAATACGAACGGGTATCCGTTACCTGGTTTGAACACCAGACGTGCTGTGTAATGTCTATGTCAATGAGGTATACATTGCAGCCTGAAGGCATATGACTGAAAGCAAAAGGTGAGACAAAAACAGAGAAGACGAACGAATTTATCTAAAATAATAGATTCTACCGATGCTGGTTATAATCTTGAGTCTTCATAACTGACAGGTATTACTCATAAATTGGTAATAGTATTCTTTACTGAGTTCCATCTAGTCATTTGAAAAAAATTACTGTTGATATCTTTAACTAAAATCTGGTTGATATAAAATAAAAGGAAAACTAGAAATGTATGAAGTATCATTCGCTCTTCCTGTTCCTGCGTTAGTAAACACATCACGATACACAGAACTCACAACTGACTTGTGCACATTATATACAACAACACAAGATCTCAAGAAGGCTCCCTGTTTATTACTTTGACTACAACAATAATGAAAGATAATGATAAAGAATCAACATCAGTGTAATGTTATAACCAAGTAGCACGAAGACCAGCTCACACTCAAGTTATCTCCCTGCTTTAACTTGTTTTCAAGTATCTCTGTGTACACGTACATCTACACAGGTTAGCATATACTGTGTCTCTATACCTGATTTAAATGAATGTTACTTCTGCAGCGATGTCTTTTAAAAATTTTTATTAGAACGTCCCATCTGTGTCTTTCATTTCCGTCCACATAGCCAATCCTCAACACGGTATCAATCACATGATAGCGACAAAATAAAATCATCAACATAAAAGACACTCTCATTGAGAACACACAGTCCAACTCGGGGGCTTCAACAATTTACTGTTTGTCTTTCAGTGCCACCAGCGCTCACTAACCTACAAGTTCACTGTAACAGCCGGGGGGATGTCAACCTGACGTGGACTCAAACAGGACTTTGTACAAGAACATTTTGCAGACTGTGTCCTGAGCTGAAAACTGAAGATAAATGTACCTTTATAGATGGACCCGGATGTGGTAACACTGGTGCGGAGGAGAAAAGCTGCAACATGAAAGTGAGAACAAATACCAAGTATATTGCCGACGTTGCTTTGCATCTCACTACTGGTTGTCAGTACCAGCTGCGAACCACAGTCAATTGCCATTCTGCATCAGGTGTGTAGTCGTGTCTGAACATTAGTCAAGTCAGGAAGTCCATGTCCTCGACATTCTGCTACAGTTTAGTTAGAAAACAGCAAATTACAGATTATGAAAAATAAACTCACATCAGCAAGCGCACACCCACGTACACTAGCTGTACATTTTTTATTATGAAAACCGCCATATTTGACCACTGAGCAAAACACTTAATATATTGATTCATATTCCATCGAGCGAGCACAAAATAAAAACAAAAAAAGAGACTGTGGTACAAGAAAGTAAAAATGAATCATCACATAAACAAAGGTGGCTTAAGTTCGTTTCGCATGTGTGTTAAGCATCATCATAAATTTTATGACTTAATCGACGTACGGAGGTATTAAAACTTTTTTACACGCACGAATCGACAAAAAAAAAATCCGTAATTTTAAAGCTGACTTATTGCCGACGTAAAGACGGGAATGTTGCCCGTAAAAGACTTGTCTATTGAAGTTTATGGTTCACCGCTGATTTCTGGGGAGCATTGTGGAGGGCAATACCGCTTCATGTAAAAAGGCCCAAATTCCAACTGCTTAACATTACCATTACCTATACATTATCTACACCAAGTTTCTTTCCGTTTTCGTTCCACCTTTCTTGGATTATTGTTTAACGAATGTAGCCAATTTGGTCATCTACCCGTCTGACATGGGCCCCCCCACGTTTACTGTTGGTCCCCTTCTTGGTAACTGTTTTTTCTAGCCATAGTGTCGGCCGCCTGCCCCGTGTCATTTCATAACCGTTTTCACCAAAGTGTCACACTGCGTGACATGACTGAACCACTTCAGTTTGCTTGACGGTAGTTAGCAGGGGACCAAATGAGCTCTATGTAAAAGTTTTGGGGGGAAAATCAATCATTTGCTGTCGGCCTAGTAATTGTTTTTCACCCTGGTTCCTTCTGATATGCATCGGGTATTAAAAAAGCATTTTCAAGTGACGTACTTGTTCGTTTTCTGATACATGGGCTACATGGCCTAAACATTTTTTTTATGTATTATCAAGAACTAGTATTACTAGACTGCTGGCAGACGACTTTTCCCAGTTAACTACTAAAACGAGGCAGTTGTGTACAAAGCTTCCGGTTTAGTCACATTCTTTGTCTAGGCTCGCCGAGACTAACAGCGAAGAACATCGTAAGAGGCTAAGTGTTGGTCATGGCAGACAGACAGCAATGCATCTATACACATCTGTGGTATTATAGTTGTCACATTTGTGATCTTGGTTTTAACCAACAGTTTTTCGTTGTGATTATATTGCTTGAGCCATCTTTTGGCGAGATCCTTTTGTTTCTTGTCAATATATTCAAGCACATTGTAGTATAGAGTGGCTATGGGAACTATGGTTTGCTGCATACACGTCCGTTTGTGTATGTGTGTGTTTTAATACAGGCATTAATTGATACGTGGTTTAATTCTTATCATGTCAATTTTACATTATTCTAAACAATGATTCCTCCAAGACCTCGCAGTATATGCGACGAGTTTGTTATATAAGTTGGAATTGCTTCTTTAGCGGAGCTAAAGTGAGAAAGAGTATTAATCGTTTAGAGGATTATCTTCACTAGCCTTTGTAACATTTGATTGTCATGAAGACAGCTGAAACTTCTTGCAAGACTACACCAGTCTGTCACCTTAGTGGTAAATATTCTCATCAATCGTAATAAAGAACAGTAGTGTTGTCATCAGTAAATTTCGCTAGATGTAAATAATTAAGTGAGGAGACAGATTGCACACTCGGGAACACAATTACACCTAAAATATACAAATACCCAATTTTCGTAGAATACAAGAACATTTGCATAAATGTGAATCAAACAAAAGCAACACACATTTATAGAATCAGTTATTCCACATGTCACTGAATTGTTTATCCTTCCTTGTTTATTTAACACACCTCTCTCAGTTCCAGCCCCGCCGACTGGTTTGAAAAGTACCTGGAAGGCCCCGGGAAAAATAAAGCTGCAGTGGACTCAACAAGGACCTATCTCACAATCAGTTTGCAAATTGTGTCCGATTGGAAAACCGGGAAATTTCTGTCTCAGTGTCACAGGACCTAACAGTCCTAACGACACTACCGACGATCTGATCTGTGATTTCACCCTGCAGCAGGATGTGAAGTACAAGTCCGTTGTAGAAGTCTCTAACAGCGATGGTGAAAAGGCCGCAGGGACAGGAAATGTTGAGTATTACTTCAATTCAGGTAAAGTCACTTTTGTTTCATCACACCGTTTCCTTGTCTGACTATAGTTGTAAAAATACAACTCTACCAACACCTCCGTTTACACAAAACTAAACTAGCGAATTCTTCTGAACAAGCCATTTATTCTATATTAATAACAGAGGGTTTAAAATGTTGGACTGGTATTTAAAAATAACAAAGTGGAATAATATTTCATTTTCTAAAAGAATCTTTTGTGAGAATAGAGCTAGTTATAGTGTCTGCTACTAAGCTGTAACAAACGGCCGACAAATACCATACATCTGTTTGCTTTTCATGTTAATAAAAACGAAATATGCTGTTAGTTTAATTCTTTGTCTGTGGGAGCTAAACGAATTATTTTGACACTATATACAATTTATAAAAGAATGATATATAAAATAATTCAGCAATGAAGACTTTGATCGTCAAGAAAGTTATGATTATTCTCCACGTCTGTATAATTCTACAAGTTAACAGAGATCGTTGAAAATTTGAGACACGAACCGTTTTGTTGGCAAGGTGGTTTCCCACAATATCCTTATTGGTTTGGTTTTATTTTTTATTTTACTTCTCAGGCATGCACTTTGGATTTAAATTTTTGTCTCTTTAACTGTTCCTTTACACATATATGTACATTTGTACGTGATACATTAATTCAAGCGTGTCAACCCTTCTTGTCTTTCTATGTTGTGGTACATTTCTGATTTAAAACTTTTTGCTTTGTACTCTACTCACCGCGCGCTTTAAACTAGAGTTGCTGCTTTATTATTTGAAACAGACTAACCTGATGTTGGATCTTGATTTCTCTTACTTCTGCAAAGGTCTTTAGTTAAAAATGTAGCAATAGTAGAACTATTCCGACTATAATCTTCGACCATGTTTCTTACATCACCAAAGTACTTTAAATGGTTTTTATCGCAATAATGTATTTTAATTCACTTAATCGCTGATATTTATTGGCTGACAGAACCTGTCCATAATGCCTCTGTCACTGGCGTTGGAACTCGGTCAGTCAACGTGTCTATGAAGGCCTCGTGTCTGGCCATGATATGTGATGTGGGATACGTGGTCGTCAACATCAGCAACAGCCGTTGTCTGGTCTTTGAAACTAGTCATACAAAATGCAGTCAGGTGTTACCTTTTTTTCAAAACTATTTTATAGTTAGTTTTTATGGCCTTCTAAACTATTACTTCATGTGTATTGCATACAGATTTAGGTACTGTTGTGGCACAAACCAGTATGTGGTGAGAGGAATATTGCCGGCAGTGGGTGAGCTCTGCTCAGTTAACGACTCGATGGTCAAGGGACCGGTGCATGTATGTATACCACTGTGTAAGCAAACAGTTGTAGCGGAACACATGACTTTCATACCTATTCATTAATTCATCCCACGACCGGCTTATTATGACAACCAACTGAGGTGGAAGCGATCTTCAAAAGAACGTAGAGAGGGACACTGTGTCTGTCTTGAGCGGCGGTCATCAGCTTCTCCATGGTATGGACAGTCCACTCTGTTATGGGAGCGGCCAGCCGAGAAGCAATATTTTACTGGAAATTGAGACAACTTCATAGGTTGTGCTACGAGAAAATTATAAATAAGCTCTCCTTTCTAGTCTTCTAGGATTCTGAGTATATGTTTTATAATAAAAAATACAAAGTCTTGATTCAGTGAATAAAGCATCGGTCAATCTGCCTACCTATGTCAGTGCGTTTACAAGTACAAAATGACATGTTAATTATTTATAGTTTTAACTTTGAAGCTGGCATGAAAAGAAAGGAATTGGATAAAATATTAAAAACATAATGATTTGATTCACAGAAATCACCAAGATTATTAAAAAATATATTTATTCATAACTACAACATTAAATAAAAGTAGCATAAAATCAGAAAATGGCCAGGATACGATGTTCTGAATGTTTAAGCTGCTTATTTATCATATTGAATTTCGTTACCTGATCTCTTTCCGCCGTTGATGAGCTATATATATTCTTACCTTACAAAGAGTAAACTGCTGGTTCACGTGGCCAAACCAGACAACCTGCACCACTTGACTGTTGCCCACAGAGGTTCATGTAGAAAATTTTGAGCAATTTTTTTTCAGACACTGGATCTCGAGTTATCTATGCTTGTATGTAAAATAGCTGATAGTGCGTACATTTAAATATCTGAATAAGGGATGTTGGTGAAAGACTATAAGTGCATGTGTGACATGTTTGTTACATCTTGTCACTGCTGTCAATCAAAGTTTCATTGGCATAAAGAATTCTTGACATTCGATTTTTGTAGCTTAATGTCTGCCTTCTTTGGAGAGGGTGTCTGTGCATATGTTGGTATATCTGTATGTAAATATGTATGTGTATAATGTTTATACCTATAGGTATGCATTTGTGGTGGTTGCAGAAAATGTTAATTGTGTCCTGTGATAGATTAGTAACTTTATTCGCATAGAATAGGACCAACCAATTGACATGAAGCACATCGTGTGATGACAAAACGATTATTGTACCATATCAATAGAATCTTTCAATCTTTCCTGTACATATTGTAGACATAAACATTTCCACTAAAAGCATTGTCTTTTTTTCAAGGAAAATCGTCAACTGCTCTCAGCCTGTGAAAGACAGCCTGATATCCCTACAGACGTGTGTGAGGATGATGTGGACCTTGACTTTATCTTACTTGTCAGTGGACTCACACCTTACACCACCTACACACTGCTCTTAGTGCCGTGGTACTGTGGCTATAACCATGGCAACACAAACAACTCTTTTGTTCTTGAGACAACAACAGACTCACAAGGTAAGCGTTTGTTGTTTTTTTGGTCTGATGCCAGAAAGTAAGATCATCGTGTTATCACTTATACAGCATTTTTGGTCACTGAAAAAGACAACTTAATTCTGTGTTTAGCACAGATTTTAGTTTTTTAATTTCTTTTTGATTGTAGCCAAAACCTATAGACAAAATAAAATCGTTGATCACCAAGTTTGAAAGATTATGAATAATTAAGGTGAGTATGTAAATCCAAGATCATGATACAGTTTTCTTCAGGGTTTTAGTATTACAATTAAATTCTTGAATAATGTGCACAAGACGAAAGGGTGTGACAGACAAAACTTATACCTACTCAGCCAAACAAACCAAAAAAGTAATGAATCTTATTATTGCAGAAATCTTTGATTAAGCGTAAAATCTTAAACATAAAAGAATGGAGGATACATAGGATGTGTTACAATGTATAGGCATGCAGAATTTTCATCTACAATTTAATATAATGCTCAGTATCCTGTTATCACTTTTCAGAGCCATGGAATGTGACTATTGAAAATGTGACTTTTAGTAGCAACACAGTCACGATCATCTGGCCATTACCTGACCTTGACCCTGGTCCTGTGACCTACACTCTTCACATTACCGATGTCATACAGGCGCCACCTGGCGTGAAGAACACGCCCACAGTATGCAGTGCTCCACACAGACCACGGTCTCGCAGATTGCCGTGTTCTGTCTCGGGTAAGAGGATTCCAGTTATGAGTATATCTCCCTTCACCTCTGGCGCTAATAACGACTAGCTTCTGTATAATCCTTCTCTACCTCGCGACATTTTCTTTCTCTAGTGCTGAACATTACGAGATTTGATCCGTTTTTCCAGTAATTTATTTAGCACAAAATACTACGTTTAAACCATATCTTAATATTGCTTAAATAGTTATTAACATTAATATTTTAAAACTTTAAAAGAAATGTGTCAGCTGCTGTAGATTTTATAAGATAAAAGGCTTGAATAAACTCCGCACTTTGAAGTGTACTTTATCGGAAGCAACACAGACATCAGTAGTTACGAAAAAGTGTGTTTAATATCTAAATGTTTTGTGATTTGTTTATTTTCGTCTGCCTACCATACGTGCACTCATAGCAACCAGAAAGACAACGAAAGGACACTGCACAACATCATTGCCTTATGCATTCTGGAACTACAAAGTGGCCGTAACTGTAACAACGCCAAAGGGCAGCTTGGCTTCTCTGTCAACTAATATCGAAAGTACTCCACAAGGTGCAACATTCTTACTAACTGAATATGTAAATTTTGCAAAATGGATTTCTAGATTTTCTGTGTAGGTTCATAAGGGAGTTTCAGTAGAAAACTCCATAAGAAGCAACATCTTTACCTATATGATTGATCACCAGTGAAATGTTTATTTTTTATTTGTATTTGTGGTTTCTGAAGCAGCAAAACATCGAACTTCAGTTTTGTGAAAGATATACCTTGTGCAAGAATGTTTCTGAGTGTTTTGTGCGAGATGTGTGTGTGTGTGAGTGTTTTGTGCGTGTATGAGTGTGGAAGGAGGGAGACGTTGATTCCATATATGTGTGCACGTTTGTTTGTTTATATTAAAGGCTAGAACTCATCTTCACACTATTTAATTTTCCAGCGACGCGTGTATCACCATTCATATCACCACTTGTGTATCACCATTCTACCTCCAGTCCATGTATTTCAGCTCCAGGCCCAGTTGCCGCTCTTCACGTATTTACCAAGAACATGTCTGACCTCACTGCTCTCTGTGGTCACGTGACGTGGACCGAATACAGCGATGTCTGTGTGATGTGGAAGGAGACTTGTCCCCACCAACGAGGCAACTTTATTCATGGATACCGGTACAGACTGACACCTGATGACAGCGGCAGTGTTAGTACTTTTATCTTCTATTATTGGGTGAATCGAGCAGACGTCTAATTTTATAATCATATTTTTTGACACAACAAGCTGTTTGAAATTATTTTTAAATGTAAGCACTTGTGTGAGCTGAAAGTGTAACGAGTTTCTAGTTGGTGCCAAAGGCTGGATGTGCACATTCTGCATAGTAACCATCGCCTTCAGGTGATCATATTTTAAGTGCAATCTTTCTTTTATCACCGTAGTGTCCTTTTATTTTATTGACATATGTGTTGTTGGAAGGGTGTGAGGATAGATGGGCGGGTTGGGGATGAAAGAATGAGTAGGCGGAAGTACAGATTTATTGGCAATCACTGAGGTATCAATTAACGAAAATTGTTGAATAGTAAGTAGAAATTACGACAATACTGGATTACATTATTTTAATTCGTGTCTTTTCTCACAGTATTGCATTTGAACAATTTGGTTTAGACCCATCGATCATTTGGTCAGTGAGCGATTGTTGGTTTGTAAATCTTTATAGACGTCTGTCCTCATTCACAACATCATTGCTACAGGCATCTTTACAGTTCACATACTCTCTTATCTCCTAAAATACATGTTACTCATAATACATCCGTCCCATTTTATCTTTGCTAAGGGAAATGGATGTTTGTTTGTTTGTTTGTTTGTTTGTTTGTTTGTTTGTTTGTTTGTTTGTTTGTTTGTTTATTTCTTTGTTTCAGACCCCCCAAGTGATACCCAGTCTGCTGCTCACGCATGGAAATGACGCAGAGCGCATGCGTAGCGATTGGAACGAGACTTCCTACTTCAAGCTGCTAAGCGTTGCTACAGACACGAACTACACATTCTGTGTAAGTCCCAAGACTCAGGACAGACAGTGGCTATGACAAGCCGAGCTCTGTGAGCATCACACTGTCCACTGACCAGAATATTGAGAGCAATAACCACCAATGGTTTCTGTCTTGTCGGCAGGTGCGTGCTGTTGGTCCTTCCCCCAACATCACAGGAACAGAAAACTGCACCCAGTTCTACCTCCCAGCCATTAAACCGTCTTTACCCCGTGAGGACCAATACAAGGTGGAAGCAAAGGACATTCCAAGGCAAACTCATTCCCACCGTGTTACCTTCACCATGAAGTCCACATGCTTTATGGTTAAATCAACATATGGCAACATCACGGATAATGGACTGATTATTTCTAAGGGTATACTGCATAAATACTTTATATAGTTTACATTTTGTATGGTATTTCATATTCTGCATTTAATGCTGTAATTGCTTTTGTTTCTAGCCTCTGTTTCATAATACAGTAAATGTGCGCAGAAGTGTAAAGCAAGTGCAGTTGGTAATGAGGTAAACAATAAATTTTTAATACCAGCCTGCATGAGCAAATAGCCCATAGATGGAGATTTGCAAAACCGTGAGAGATTGTGCGTGATTTGTTTTATTTTATTTCCATAGGTCCGTTAAAAAATGATATCGACTATGCAAGACTACCATCATGGTATGAACGAGAGAAGTTTGGATATTACAAAGTCAAACCAGACTACCTGAACTGTGAGTGACTGTGACTATGTCCTCTCTAAACATCTACTTGCATACTTACTCTGTATCGGTGGCAATGATTAAGAGAAAGGTAAATTGTAGACTTCAACAACCTAAATATCTTCCTTAACACAACAAAACAACAGCAGCACAAATAAATAACAACGCTTTAAAAATATTTTCAATGAAAAAGGATGTTCATGTTAATATTCATGAATTGTTATATCAGCCGGTCTTAGACAATGTTTTAAATCCAAACTAATATGTTACTGTTGTTCTGTTACAGCTCAGAGTAACTGCAGCACGAGCAGAAGTGTTGTCGTGGGCAAGGATGTTTGTTCCCCTGAAGACAACCGTCCTGGAAAATACTGTGATGGCCCTCTTGACTCTGGGACAAAATACTCGTGAGTCTTAGAATTATATCTTTGTCATGTTACTGCAACATGTAATCACTATCATGAATTCTCCATTACTCTCCCAAAACGTGTTTTGCACACACTTTAAGTACACTAGCTAAAACTATCTATACTTACTCCTTTCACTTCGCTATTTGTGTCCTTTCAGCATGTAATCCATAGAAATAGGTTCAGACTGGCACCAGTAGATATAGTACTTACATTTCACTGGCTGGGAATCACGATTTATAAGACTTTTTTGAATATTATTATTATTATTATTATTTATATGGGTAGGGGACTGAGGATTGACAGTCTGTAGGACAAGACTGGCGACTTCTAATTCTAATTTTACTTCCAGGATCAGCGCCATGGTGTGTACAAGGGCTGGATGCTCCTCGACTACTGTGGTAGACAGCATCGCAACCCCCCCAGGTCCGATTTTTAATCAGTGATTCCCTTTGTATGTTCTTTAGCCAGCATATTCTGAAGATCCACTGTCCACATTATCATCATCAACAAATATCATTCATCATTTATTAACCCTCACCCTCTATATTCTATTTAGAATATCCAGTGATGCCCCTGTTCCTAACATGCTTGAGGTGACGGCTTTGTTTGTTTTTGTCTCGTTCCTGGATGTACATCGGTTTTAATGTCTCCTGCTGCTCTGTGTTTTTGTTACGGTATTGGGTTGATGCACAGTCCTAGTTCATTTATTTAATTACTTACTTTTTCAAGAGACAGCGACTGAACAGTCTCGACGATCTCGATATCTGCAAGAGCAGGTTGCCACATCCGCTTGATACCACATCAAGCAGTCCATAACAAACAGCAGCTTCTGGAGCATAAAAAACTACTTACAATCACTCCTTATTCCTTTCAACTTTATTCGCTGCAGTTCCAGAAGTAGTGTGCCAAAAGCCAAAACAAAACAAAACAAAGCAAGCAAATAAATCCAGCAAATACAAAGTGATCATCTTCAGCCCCATTTTCAACCCACGTATCGAGAACCTCTGTAGCCCTCCATGTTTCTTCTCCCCCCCCCCCCCCCCCCCCC